>VZTD01003609.1:178609-192327 GCA_013397725.1 Rhagologus leucostigma
TCTAGCCCGGCCTCGGACCCCGTACCAGCCCGGCCTCGGACCCCGCACCAGCTGTGCCCGGACCCCGCACCAGCCCGGCCCGGACCCCACACCAGCTGTGCCCGGATCCCGGCGCCAAAGCCGAGCGGGGCCGCCTTTCGGACTCTCGGCACGCCCCGGGTGGGCCATACCCGGGCACGGGGATGCCCACGGAGCGGCACCCGCAGCCCCTCCCACGGGCTGCAGGTGGGGTCTGTGTGACCTCTGCGGCCGGCAGCGGCCAAGGGGAGAAATTTCTTTTCTGTGCTGAGCCACAGAGCTGCGAGATTTTCATCTCGAAAAAAGCCGGGATTGCTGGAGCTTTGGCTAAATCGGCGCTGGGCGGGAGGCAGGTGGGCACCGCCGGGCTTCGCGCCCCTTAAGCCTGGGGATAAGAATGGCCTCGACGTCCGCCGCTTGCCCGCGGGCCACCGGGCACGGGCTCGGATTGAACATCTCGCATCTGACACGTGACAGAGAACAGGACGTCCCTAACGCCATTTACGCCTCGCCATGGTTTATTATTGACAGTACCGTGAGATGATCTCATGGAATCAACAACTCCGCTCAAAATTTCGGCTTTGGATGGGGTTTGAATGAGGAGGAGGAAAGCGAGGTCTCCAGGGATATGCCTGCTCTGATTCCAATCTGAATCCTTGGCCCTTCGAGCGGCCACAAAGAAGACACTAAAAATAACTTATTTTCATTACAAAGATGCTTTTAAAGAGAAACGAGAGGAAGGGGGGGAAACATTTCTACAACGGGGATTAATGTAAGTTGGAGTGGAATAAAAGGAAGTCAACGCTGAGCAAAAAGGGAACTTAAAAGGAAACCAGTAGTAGATCATATAGAGTTTGTTTTGGCCTGCACTGCAGTATTACCGAGTTCTTGACCTCTGCACAGAAAGAGCTATAATCTGAACCGAGACTCCTCCACTTTTAAAGTCTTTGCAAGTGTTACTCACAGTAAATTTTCAACATCGAGCATGTTTACTACATTAAACAGCGCGAGGTAGAAAAGTTCACATCACCATTTTAATGGACCCACAAACGCACGCTTGCAATCTGCGCGGGTTTGTCATCCGTGTCCAGCTACCAGCCACGGGCGCGGGGCTCTTTGGCAGCGCAGCGGGCCGTGCTATAAAACAGAAAGCACGCAGTGGCCCAGGCGAGAGATTTCAGAGATAATTTTGCTTCCAGCCTAAGAATTAAGATCTTTCAACCATTTCTTTCCTCCCGACTATGGTTTGGTACGGGAGAGAAGGGGAGCCTCTTGAGCCCCGAGTGCCTCCGCACTGCAGACGGGCTGGAAGCAGCCGGTCCGGGAGCTATCCTGGCGGAGGGACCCTCCTGCCCACGTCCACTCGCGACCCGGCCCGGCTCCCCAGCGGGCCAGGCTGGGGCCGCGCTCTGCGGAGAGCAGGGAAGCCGGGAGGGTCCCTCGCACCCAGCTGGAGAGATGGAGGGGGAAGTGAGAGCATCAGGAGGAGGTGAATCCCTCTGCATCCTTTCCCTCTGCTCTCTCGCTCCACCTCCGCCCGCCGAAGCATCACCCCTCGGGTCCTGTTGGACGCGGCGGATCCGGGACGGGGTGACGGAGGGACGGCCGTCTCTGCGAGGTGCTGCAAGGCGGAGCGGACCCGCAGTAGCGGCTGGGGTGAGTGGGTGAGGGGCCACAAACCGGCTCTGCTCGGGCGTCTCGGGAGACCCAGAGAGAATGCTGTGCAGGGAAACACCGGCCGCCGCATCCCGCTGGGGACAGAGGCGATAACACCTCCCGATGCCAACCTCGTCTCCTCCGCCACATCCCCCCTTCCACTGCTAAAGGCGAACGGGAGCGCCTGCTGGCCCCGGCGAGTGGGAGGAACGGCAAACCCCGCATTCCGGGGCTTAGCACCATCCCCTGAGCCCTCGCTGCGCACTCCGCACAACGAGCGCCATGTGCGCAGGGAGGCGTGCAGAGGGCTTGGGCATGGTCGCCAGCCCCGGCACTCGGATGCGGCAACCGAGCAATCACTTGACAAAGCAGAGCTGTGGAACTTGACCTGAACTGCGAAAACCAAAAGAAATCTTCAAGAAGGAGGTGCGGAATAAATACGGCCTTGACAAAAAAATAACAATCACGATTTTGCCAAATCAAGATAAAAATGGATAAAGACAGTGAGGTCGTTTTCAGGGCGTTGGCGATGTGGCAAATGGGTCCCGCCCGTTTCTGTACCGCAGCGACTCATCCACTTTCTTGACCACACTTTCCAGGCGGTTTTGAACGTGTTCGGCAGGGGACAAGGAGAGGCCTCACCGAGCTCAGCCACCTGTGCGGGCCTCGGTGCGGGATCAGGCTTTGTACGGCTGGGGCTGCCCTCGACGGGGAGCAAGCTCTGCCTCACTTACACCCCCACACATCAGTACTGGCTCCCGGGAGGTTTAAAAGCTTAAATCCTTATCTTACTGGAGTGAGCCGTAAACCTCCCAGGGAGCAGGGCAGGATCGAGGCTGAGGTCGGGGGGAAGTCGGTCCCCGTCGCGCAGCGCTGCCCACCCGCGCCGGGTGCGGGTCCCGAAGCGCTGGGCGGGAGGTGGCCGCGTTAGGGCGGTGACCTCTGTGCTCACCCCCTGCCCGGCGCTGCCTCGTGGAGGCACATGGAAGGTAGAGCTCTCGACACTATCGACATTCTCCTATCGGAATCACACCTCCAGGCGCTGCCGCTTCCAGGAGCGGGGCGAGGGCGAGCGCCGGGGCCCGGGGGAACTGGGGAAGGCGACGGCTGCCCGCGGCCTCTCGGAGCTGCCCTCCCCAAGCCTCCCGCAAACCATATTTATAGATTTCCCTGCGCGGCGAGCAATCTCTGTCACTTCAGCGCAGGAGTTCGCCCCGCCAATTATTCTGCAAGCTAATCTCTCTGGATAGGCTTCTTTCCTTCCTTCATTACCTCATTCCCTCCTTCCCTTGACGTCAACTCACGTTCATTAGCGAAGTGGCTTCTGGAAGTGACAGAATTTTGTTGTCTCACGTCCAGTGTCGATTAATCTGAGATGATATAACCGGCCTACAAGAGGAGCCGCTCGCGGCTTCCTTCGCAGAGGCACATTGTTTTGTGTGCGAGAGTTTCTTAGCAACTCCGAGATACGGGACTGGCTCCAAGTTCACAAAAAGTTGAAGAATAAATTTTGGGAAACTTTTTT
This sequence comes from Rhagologus leucostigma, assembly GCA_013397725.1. Classification (NCBI taxonomy): domain Eukaryota; kingdom Metazoa; phylum Chordata; class Aves; order Passeriformes; genus Rhagologus; species Rhagologus leucostigma. The sequence continues at coordinate 181,809 of VZTD01003609.1, forward strand.
TACTCACTAAACACGTTGTAAAACTCCAACGCCCAGCCCCCATGTCAGACCAAAAAAAACCCGAGAAGCCGCGCTTGCCACGGCCCGTCTGCTGGCAAAAGGATTTCGTTGCTAGCAGCAAAGCTCCAGACGCACCTTTCTCCCAGCAAGGAAATCCGATAGGTTTATTGCCCCGATTTCAATAAATAACCTCCCTGCAGGCCAGTTCCCATCGCTCCTGGGAGCCATCAGAACGGCTCTTGGCCTGCAAGACGAAGCCTTTGGAAGGAGCTGAGTTTCAGTTGCCTGTACCACGCTCTGCCCATCCCTGCTGCTCACCAGCCAGCACTCCCACACCTTCCCGACCTCGGGGAAGAGCTCCGGGGCTGCGGGGACTCCCAGAGCCGGGATCGGAGAGGAGGCGCGGGGCCCTGCAGCCTGGGGCTCAGCTCAGCTGCCCCAAGCACTTCCCCCCGCTGCGGTGAAGGGCAAACCCCAAATTCGTTGCATCGGCGGGCTACGGGACAGGCCCAAAGAGTGCGGGCAGCCAGGCTCCCTTTTCCCAGAGGCGGCCGGCACCTGCTGCCGGAGCGTGGCTCCCCCGAGCCGGGGAGAGCCGTGCCCGACCCCGCCGGGATGCTCTGCCAGAGCCGAGCGGCGCCGCCACCCCCGCCAACCCCGGCTCGGGAGGGCGAGCCGGCCCGGGAAACCTCCGAGACACAGCGGAACCCGCGACGGAAGGCGCGGCGCCTTTTTTTTTTTTTTGTCCGTTTTGTGGGGTTTTGGGATGCTGTTTTATTTGTGGTTTTTTTGGTTGGTTTCTTTGGTTTTGTTGGGGTTTTGTTCGTTCGTTTGTTTGGGGTGGCTTTGCCTTGGTATGGTTTGGTTTTTACGTGTGAATCTTTCTTTTTGTTCGTTTTTCCTTTTGAGAAGGGAAAGAACAAATCTGTTTCCTTGCATACAGGAGAAGCTCTTTGAACGGCATGCGGGGGAGAGACCGCGTCCCAACAACAACCCGCGCACAAGCAGGGCAGGCAAAGCTCCCTGCCGGCAGAGGTACCTGTTGTAGGGCGTCCGGAGGAGCAGCGCCTGACTGCCCGTGCAGCTGTCGGTCGGGGTGTGACAGCCGTACACCGGGGGAGGCACCGAGTACTGCTGGTCCCCTGCGGAGAGAGCAGCACGGAGTTAACCCTCGGGGCGAGCGGCCACCCCTCCGCTTGCCCAGCCCTGATGGGGGTCCGGGGCCCCATCCTCCAGCACTGGGCAGCTCCAGCTCTGTGCCAGGCCTGCGGGGGCTTGGGGCGGGTCCCTGCGGATTGCCAGCCGCCCGAAAGAGCCCTTCGATGCGGGCCCCCGCCGAGGCAGAAATTACCTAGGGAGGGCTGCTGGCTGATGGGGTCCTCGTGTTTGAAGGAGTGGTTGGTGAACTGAGCGGCGGGGTGGGACGGCGTGTGGCCGTAGCTGGGGGTCCCGTCAAAGGCCACGGTGCTGTAACCTGCCGGAGAGAGCACAGCGGGGTTAGCGGGAGCCTCTGCCGAGCCCCTCCGAGCGGGCGGCGAGCGACGGGGGCCCACGGCCACGCACCGCCGCGGGCTCGAAACGCTTCGCGTTTGTCGCTCCTCGCCGATCCCCCCGCGGGGCGGCTGCCCAGGCTGAGGGAAAGGACAGGGCCAGACCCCCCGAGCCCCTCCGTCCCCTCTGCCACCGCCCCCCTGGGCACCCGCGCATCGCAAGGCTGCGGGCGCAGCGCTCTGCGGGGAGACCAGAGCCCAGCCCGCACCGAGGGGCGGAAAGTCGGAAGTCTCGTTCCTGTTTAAAGAGAACAGATCGGCTTTGGTAATAAAAAGGATGTTTTCATTAATTGTTGCTCATATTAAAGGAGGAAGATCCCCATCTGTTCAGCGTACTCATCTGGCGCTTCTAATTTAGAAGTTACCCTTTAATCTTGCGCCTTTTTTATTTTGTTAAGAGCGGCTTTCTGAAGAGTCTGCAATAAAGAGGCGGAATGTTACACGCAAAAATAAAACTCCTCCTTTCAGCGAAAATTGCCCTCCAAAATAATAAACAGCCTATTTTGTTTCCTGCACCGAGCAGATTCAGATGGAAAGAGACCACCTCTGGTGACCCCGGGCCGGCACGGAATCGTAAATCAGGTGCTTGGACACCAACTTTCATTAATGGCTTGGAGCTGGCTAAACAACTTCAGCTAAAAAAGTAATTACAAAGTAATATTATCTCAGAGGCTTCTCGGCTCATCAGCATTTACCCCGAGAACCAAGCTCCTCCGAGAGTCAGTCTTAAAAAAAAACCAAACCAAACAAAAAACCCCAACCAAAACAGAAACCCAACAAAACAAAACAAAAAGTCCGACGCGGGCTGGAGAAAGAAACCAAAAGGACTACAAGCGCTTCCTCCCTCACACTCCTCTCCCTTAACCAGCTTATTCCAGCACGGGCATCCCTCACAGACTCGTCTGGATGGGGCATGTGGCTGGAGAGTGATTTTGTCAGTCGAGAGGGAGCACTCGGGACTGTTTTCAGGCGCCTGTCTCAGTTCCCGTTCGGTGCCGGGTGCTCGGCGCTGTGCAGGTCTCCGCTTCACCAACGATCCGTAATCACAGCGGGTTTCAGAGAGAATAAAATGGAGAGGCAGCAAAGGGATTCGAATGTTGCTTCTCGGTTTTATTCTCCCTGCAGACAGGCTGGGTCCAGCGACACGACAGGACTTCATTAACCTGCGCGGCTGAGCGGGAGAAACGGAGGGAGCGACAAGAGGAACGAAAATATTCCAGAAGACTTTAAAACCTTCACCTTCGCGGTGATTTTACGTCGGCCCTGAGACTGAGGGGCTTGGATAGGAGTCGGACTGGCTTGTTGCCGGCCAAATCTCCCTCACATCCCCCTGACCCTGCGAGCAGAGCTGCTTTCGCGGCCACGCGAGCCGCGTTGACAGGCCGGTACCTTACGGGCTCCCATCCCACAGCTGTTTCTCGCTCCTTATCTCCTCCCTCAGCCCTCAGGGTAGAGGCTCAACTTTCAGCTCCCTTTTCCCCGTTTCCCTCTGTCTCTTTTTTAACTTTCAGAAAACACTGACACTTTCTACGTTACTTTTGGCCCGCCACAGAGTTTCGCTGACCTTCAAAATTCAGCTCGGAGCAGGACGAGGTTTTGGCCGCATTTTCCGGTGTTGCCTGACCCAAAGCTTCAGGAATGTGATAAGAAAGTTGAGTTCTGAACCGAGCTGCCGATAGTGAGGTCTCTTTAATTAGGGCGTTATCAGAACTAGGCCTGATTAAAACGTGCTGAAAATAATTGAAAGTTGTACATCTGCTGGAAAACGGGGCCCGCTGGAGGCATCCAGTTGTTGGAGGAGCCCAGCTGGATGAAAAAGGCAAGCAGATGAGAAGAGGAAAATTGGGCAGAGGTTTCAAAGCCTTAGTTTCCTACCCCCCACCCCATCCCAGACTTGGCAGAAATGTCATCGCAGAGCCCAAGGTAGCGTCTTTCCCACGGTCAGAGGAACCGTCTAAAAAAAAAAAAGGAGTTCAACCTTGAAGAGAGCCAAAGCAAGAACATTTTATCCATCCACAAAAAGAAAAAAAAAAAGAAAAAAAAAAAGTAAAAGCAGCAAACACCCTTTGCCGAATTCCTCCTTGCCGAAGGGGCCCTCTCTCTGCCTGACACCGAAAATAGCTGTGGCTAAGCCCCAGTCCAGCACGTGCGGGGAGGCAGCCCCGAGCCGAAGGGAACCCCCCGCCCCGCGGCGAGGCAGCCCGGCCTGGCGGAGCACGGGAAGGAGCCGGGACACGGTCCCTGCTCCCCGCCACGGCGCCGTCCGCAGGCTCCTGCAGGGCCTGGATCCTCGGGGATGTGCGGAGGGGTCAGTGCGCTGGCCCCGGCTCTCGGGCCCGCACAGGTGCGGGTGTGTGCGGGGTGCGTGCGGCGCTGGGGGTGCCGCAGGCCGAGCACGGCCCGGGGGGCGCCGGGCCCGAGGAAAGCCCAGCGTGGGCTCCGTGTGTTGGGGCGTTAAAGGCTGCGTTTCTCTTCGGCGTGGTTAAACACGGACGTCAGGATGGCGCGGGGTCGCAGCTATTTTGTCCCTCTCTAACTCAGGGCAGAATTTATTTCCCTCACCCTTTCTCGTCGCTATTTGCGCCCAGCGATTATAAATCCCCTCCGACGTCTAAAATCCTTTCAGATGTCTTTCAAAAGTCCCCGTCAGAGTCCCTGTCCCTGCGGGCTCTGGGCCGCTCCCCTCCCGTCCCGCAGCTGGGGCTGGGACCCCGCGGGACACGCAGCGGCTGCGGGGCCTCGGCGCTGCCGAGCCTCTCCTCCCCTCCAGGGATGCTGCCCGTTTTCCCAGCTGGGACCGGCAGCAGGGCCCTGGCGCCCCGTTCTGCGGTTTCAGACGTCGGCGCTCGGCTCCGGGCGGACCCCGGGGGCAGGGGCCGGGGGTCGACGGCAGCAGAGCGGTGGCAGCGAGACCGCGACCCGGCACTCCCCGGTGGAGGTCCCTGCGCGGCCGCGCTGCTGAACAACCCCTGCCCCTCGCTGCAAACATCGCTCGGGCCTCAGGCCAACCCTCGGCGGCCAGCACTGAGCGCGTCCGCCGGCCTCGGCCTCTGCTCTGCCCCTCGCCCTGCAGCCGAACAGCCCCGGCCCTCCCGGGACGGTCGGTCTCAGCCCCTCTGTGGGTACGCGGTTGCCCCCGAGGGGCACAGCAATGCCGAGCTGCGGGCTGGGCGCGGGGAAAGCCATGCTAAAAGCAGAGAGACCCCGGCCACTCATCCCGCTCCGGCCGGGCCACGCATCCTCTGCCGATCCCCCGTCCCCCGAGTGGCGGGGCCTTGGCTGTCCAACTCCCCTCTGCCAAACTCCCCCGGCGCCTCGCCCGGGGCCGGGCAGTGCGGGGCAAACCACGACACGCTGCCACTCCGGGGCCAGCTGAAGGAGAGGGAACAAGACCCGAGAGGTCTCATTCAAGTTCTCCGCACGCTGGCCCCTTTTCTCTTCTTCCTCGCGTTTGCACCCGCAAATGTTTATACCGCAGGCGCTGGAAGAAAAAGGATTGGATGCTGATCCCCGCGCAACACGCGGATGACCCAGTGCCCGGCCGTTCAACCCTCGGGAGCTTCTCACCGCGGTGAGAACACCGGGGACCGCGGGGAGCTACAGCGCAGCCGGTCCTGGCCAAGGAGATGCGGTCAAGAAAAGACAAGGCGCCCCCGTTTGTGCACTCCAGCCCAGGGGTATTCAGCCCTCCCGAGGTTAATTTGACAAGGGGCTTGAAAACACTAATGTGCGGACAACGATCTGCGGATTCAGGAGGAAGTTTGGAGGTTCACCCCCGCCACCACCCCATCACCTCCGAGCTATGCAGAGGGAATAGTCTCGGGCCACGGGCCCCACCTCCGTTCCAGGACTTGTGCCGTCTCCGGCCCGAACAAACCTTTGCGAAGGCGAGAGGCTGCTCCAACCCGGGGAGGGGGCCGGGGGCTCCAGCCCGCCTGGCAGAGCCGCCCGCTGCATCCGCTGCCCCACAGGAGGGGTGGGGGGGCGAGCAACTCGTGGCTCCTAAAGCTCCCGGGAGCGACGTGGCTGCCGCGCGGGGAGAGAAGGGAGGCACGGGAGGACTGGCTCGCCTAACCCGGCTCGGCTGCCGCGGAGAGAGACTGGGTTTGGTGTTTACATCAGGCGCGGCCCTGCCGGGCTGAGCGAGCGCCTCCGGGGGCCGCCCCCCTAGCCCGGGGCGGCCGGCAGCGCGGCCCTTACCCTGGTTGCGGATCGCTTGCTGGCTCTCCAAGCAGTTGGGCAGGTAGGGCCCGTTGGGGAACATCCGAGCCTGGCCCGAGGGCGGCTGGCTGGGCGGCGGGGCGCCGAAGGGCCCGTAGCGGCAAGCCCCGGCCGTGCCCGTGAACTGGCCGGAGAAGTGGACGGTGAAGGCGCTCAGGTATTGCTCCTCGTGCGGGTCCGATCCGTTCCAGCTCGGCTCCTGCTTGATGAAGGAGTGCGGCCCCAGAGAGCCGTAGGAGGCCCCCGGGGGAAAGTCCAGGACGGGCGCCCACTGCGCCGCGGTGCTCACCGGCATGGTGCAGTTGCTGTTGCCCGGCAGGGAGGGCACGGAGGGCAGCAGCGCGTTGAGGTCTCGGACGTCGGAGCCCATCTGCTCGCAGACCTTCTGCCTGCCGCCGGGCAGCCAGTCTCCCCCCGGGCCGCACTTGTTCCAAGACACCTGGCCTCTGCCCGCCAAGCCGGAGGCCGGCTCCGGCTGCAGGCACCAGGCTGGCGAGCTCAGCCCTTTGGGGGAAGTTTGCTCCGCGACGCAGCTCCCCGGGTCCAGCCCTGCGGGAGCCGGCAGCAGCGACAGGGAAAGGTTGTTCTCCAGGATCGCCTCTGGGCTTGCACCCGCTGGCAGCGCAGGGCAGGGTGCGGTGCGCGCGTGTCTGTGCGTCCGCGCGTGTGCGTGAGTCTGTCTGTCTGTACGAATGTCCGAGCTAGGGGGGCACAGCCGCCGCGCACGCCTCACCTCGGATGCCTGCTCACCCTCAACTTTGCAAAGCTCAAATAGAGGCGCTCGCAGGGGAGGAGGAGTCAGCCACGCCGATCCTCCATTCACACAACCTCCGCCGAGGGGCTGCCCACAGCCCGCTCTGCTGAACCCAGCCGGACCAGACGCGCGGGGGGAGGGGAGAGACAGGAGAGCCTGGGATGGAGGGGGAGAGGTGACTGTGGGAGAATATATCTCCCCTACACATCACTCCCACCCTTCTTCTGGTGCAAGCGCCACTAAATCTCACCCTAACGTTCCTCCGCTTTAGGAGAGACTTGCAGGACTGTTAGAGGGATCCAGGTGGCCAGTAAGTACGTGCTGGCCGACTTCCCCCGCCAGCTCCGTGCATGTCCGTGGGGATTCCCGAGGGCGGCGGGGTCGCAGGCCTTAGGGACCGCGCGGAGAAGCCTCCGCCCTTGCAGGAACCAGGGGAAGTGACACGACCCGGGGCGGGCGGACCCCGTTCCTGAGAGGGGAAAGTGTATTCCCAGGTGCCTCTCCCGTTACGGGAGGAACCTGCGTCTCCATGAGCTCCTGCGGGGTGCGGGCTGCTTGCCCGGGGCCCCGCCCTGCACCCCGGGCGCTCCCTGACCCTGGAGGGTCAGGGCCGAGGCACGTACCGCAGAGCTGTCCGGGCCGAGGTACCGAGGGCTCCGCCGACGAGGGGAGCGGTGGGCGCCCTTTGCAAGGGGCCCGGGGCCGGCGTGGGCCCGGCCCTAGCCCCGTCCCTCCGACCAGCCTGCGTGTGAGGGGGAAGGAAGCGGCTGGGAGGCGGGGGAGGATAGCAGCGCTGTGAGTAACCTGCTTTTGAGAGATTCACCTGGCACTGCTCCCGGGAAGCCCCGGAGTCTCTCTTTCCTCTCCAGCCTCCTGGACAGCGGCTCCTCAGCGTCCGTCCCGGGGACTGCGGCCGGAGGGCCCCCGAGGGCACTTTATACGTTATCCCCGGACGGGCCTTCCTCCCAGGAGACATGGCAGGGTTCGGCTCGGCCCTGGCAGCGAGGGGTGCCGTGATTCTGGCGGTGCGGGAGCCCACCTAGACAGACTGCCCAGGCACGAAGCGCCGGCGCGGGCGGCAGAGCCCCGCGGGACGTGGCGGTACCTGCGGCGGGCAGGACACGCTCTCACCAGAGGCGGGGAAGGAGATCCTGCCGCCTTCCTGCAGAACTGCTCATGAAAACTCACCCAGGAGTGGGGGGTGTTGCTTCTACGAGCAGCCGTGGGGCAGCCGCGGGCTCAGGGTACTCGCGGACTACGCGGGTCGCGCCGGCCCCGCCGCCCTGTCCCTTGCGCATTGTCACCGGCCGCTATTAGCCACGCAAACGCAGCCGGGGCCACCGCCCGGCGACACCCCCGCGGCACTCAGCCCGCGTCCTCACTCCTTTTGCAGCGACAACGATGACAGAGGCGCCGTGAAGGTTCACCTGCCGCAGGACACGCGAGCCCCTTGTCTTCCCGGTGACAATGTTCACTTCGGGATTTCCTTTCCCCCGCGGCATCAAAGCTTACCGCAAGCATCGCCAACCGTGAAGCGATGTTTTAAGATTCAAAGGGTAAATGCTACAACAAAAGAAATTAAAATAGGTCGTTATTGGAGTAGCCAAGTATAATTTCATTTGCTCTTAGAACTAATTAGTCATAACAGTCAGATTTTGTTATTAGTGAAATTACTTGATTTTTCACAAACTATTTTCAGATAATTCCCTTTTAAAATCTCTATTTTGGTGCATACATCTATTTATTACAAAAATCTACGTCTAACGTAAGTGCGAAAGATTTGTTTATTGTCTTTGCCGATATTAAATATCCTCTAAGTTTACAGGATGTGCCACTTCAGAGTCCACGGCAAACTAAAGCACCCTCGGACGGCACTTGTGAAGGCAGCCCGTGCCCGTGCGGGGGGACCGCGCTGACCTTGCTGACACCGCGGGCTCCGGCGCTTGCTCCCGCTCTGCCTCCCGCTCTGGCCGCATCGGGGCTCCCGCACACCGCGGTCACTCCCTGCCCGGGACCCGGAGGGGCCCCGCGGGGCCGCGGGGAGGTGCGGGATCGGGAGAGGGGCTGCTGCTGGCTTTGCTCGTTTCTGTGACGGACCGGCACACGAGGTTGGTTGAACTCGGTACCTTAAGGGTCTCTCATAACCTAAACGATTTTATGATTGATTCTATGATCTCCGGCTCTACGACGGACACCGTACATACAGCAATGGAAGTATTCGGCCAGCCTAAGCGGGGTATTTAATTTCGCATGAAAACTAGAGCTCTCTGGGAGCAAACAGAAACTGCGTTTCCCGTAGTGGGCAGTTTTTCGAGCTAGCATGGGGGTTTTCTCTTTTCTTGAAATAACCTAGCTTGATAAATCATCTTGAAAGGGAAAAATGTTTTCTTGATCATTTAGCTCTGCATTACTCCACCTGGGAGGAAGAACTGCCGAAGTCCTTCCAAATCTTCGCCTCTAGCACTTTTCGGCAGTGAAACAGGACGACCCCTTGACCATTAGCGCATCCTTCTTCCCCGCGGCTCCAGCAACCCCGGCGAGGCTAGGGGCTGCCAGCTCAGCTCAGCTCAGCCCTGCGCTGCGCCGAGAGCCGGCACCTGCGCCTCCCCGGGCCACCACAGCCGTGCGGGGCACGGAGCGCGCTCGCCGCGAACGCGTCCCGGCGGCGTCCCGGGAGAAATCCTCAGCGGTGGAGCCTGAGGAGGGGGAGGAAAGCCCGGACCCTTCTATCTCGAGATGGGCTGAGGACTTCTGGGAAAGGGCCAGCGCCGCTTTCCGCAGCCATTCCCGTCTAGCCAGAGTCAGGGAGAGAGGAGAATCTCCCGCCCCGCTTCACTCCTCTAGCACAGGCCGGGAGCGCTGGCAGCAGCTCCCATTGGGCGCCCGGCATGCCGAGAGGAGCTGCTCCCTCCGTGCAGGAGGCGTTTGCCTGCCTCTTCCCCAAACATCCCCACCCCGATTCCAGTCACACTCCGGCATAAATCGCTCCAGGTCTCGCACACCGGGCGCCCGCGTCCGGGCTTGGGTGTCCAGTTGAAAGCAAAGGCCGGGGAGATGGCAGTTCAGGGAGAGCATCTCCTCTGTCGGTGACCAGACCCAGGCGGTCCGGAACATTTTGCCCTGTCCCCACCAAGCACGGCCCGATCCAAATCTCTGACAGGCTTCATTGCCCGCTGTTCCATAGCTATGGTAATTCCTGATAATGCTCAGTCTTCGATTGTGCTGGAAGGTATACTCTGCAAGATTAAACAACAGCTGCAGGAGGATGGTTCTACTGAGAGTCCCACTCGATCCCGAGAGAAACGGGCTCGGGAACCTGCTTCAACCTGAGCACCGTTGCGGCACCTCCCCAGCCGACGTTTTCCAGTTCCGCTCCCCTCTTCCTTGCTAACCAGTTAAGGGACCGGTAATTCTTACTAAACTCCTAAATGATCCCCCCGCGGTTCGGAGGTGGGCGAGACTGAAACAGAGACAAATCCCCAGCCCTTCCCCTCCTGCTCACGCCGCTCACAGCACGCAGGACGACCTGTCTCCTTTCACTCAGGGAGCTGATCAGAGTTTGATTATTTAAGTGCCAAGAGCAGCAGAAACAAAGCTGCGAAGCATCTCCAGGAGCGCGGGGAGCAGAGGGGCAGGAACTCATCACGGCGGGCCCAATCCCGCACTTCTCGCTGCCGAGCGCTGCGGGCACCACGGGAGCCGGGAGCCGCCCGCAAGGCGGGACCAGCCTTCCCTGTCCGAGCTGACGGGGGCACTGGAACGCTTTCGAGCTGCGTAGAGGATATTTTGTTTATCCTTTGAGGGTAAAAGAGGGTTTTTTTGATGCACAGAGAAGCGAAGATGCGTGACCTCTCCCCGTCTCTCCGCGGACGGGAGCGGGGCACTGCTGGCTCGGCCGCTGCGGTCCCTCCGAGGCGGGGACCCCGCGGGGCGGGGGCGGCCATGGATGGCGAACAGCCGCACCAGGGCTGCGCGGCGGGGAGCCCCAGCCCCC
>VZTD01003609.1:192433-270250 GCA_013397725.1 Rhagologus leucostigma
TCAACCCGGAGGGCGGCTCCGCTCCGCCTCCCGCACCTGCGGGGCCCCGAGGCCGCCGCCGTGCCCAGCCCGCCCCGGGCGGTGCCCGCTGCAGCGCCGAGACCGCGAGCGGGGCTGCGGCCAGGAACGAGGTACCACGCGGGCTCCGGGAAATTTATTAGCGTGCTGCTGGGACGAGGCTCGGCATAAATCACCGAGCTGTATAGGGCCATAAAGCATCCCTGTGTATCCCGCCTTCGCCGGGGTTCTGGTGAATAGGAGTTCATGGAAAGCTGGGTATCGGTAACATCTTTCAGATCGGGAGTATGTGACGTTTTTAAAGTCTTAGATATACAATGGGATATACTTATGGAGCAGCTAAAACCATTACATAGAATTTTTATAGGTATTTGGTACTTACATACAAAAGAAATTTCTGGGAAAAAAGCTCTTAGGTAATATCCTCAGTTCTTGGCATTTCCGCTAATGGCTTTGAAAGTAATAAAATTATTATTATTTTTGCGGGAGAAAATAAAAATATTCTAAAATGTCGTACATTATAAATGAGTGTATGGTACCTTAGATCTAAGGAATTAATTTCTCCCGCGTCATAGAATGCAGATCCCACTGTAAAGGCACACTGAACTCTGAATGTAGTAGCACAGAAACACACCAGGAACAATACCTGGCATGGACAGCAATTCAAAGAATTCTTTGAGCCACCTGGGATACCATCTTTGAATATAGGTACACACTGGAAGTGTAAACCAAACATTCATCAAAGAATTAGAAAGGCTCCAGCTGAAGCGGACACACACTGCAGTATCCCTGGTACCTCACGGGTAAGGAAAGGCACCCACAGCCTCAGGTCTCACTAACCCTTGGGTATTACAGGACAGGGACAGAAGGTGAATTGTTCTTTACCAGTTTCTTCAGCAGACTGGCCATAGCATGTTTTCCGAAACACTAACCATCCATGCCTTTTATCTATCAACTTACTTCTTTAACAAACACACTTTAACAACACAAGCAAAGTCCAAATCTCCCTTTGTTCTTTCAAAGTCCTTTTGCAGCCCTTTGTGAAGATACTCTCTTCACCAGTTGTCCTCAGTGGGAATCAAGAGGGCTCCGGCAGCTGGTCTGTCTTAGCTGGGGATCTAAACCCCTTTTCACTGGGTTTTGTTCTCATCCTACACACCTCAGAGGAATTCATCCATGTAAGCCCTTGACTAAAAGTGCTGTTGAGCAAGTGTTCCCACTGAAATCAGTGCCCGAGGATGTCAGTCCACCAGGACGTGTACCACGCAGTGGGGAAGGCCAAGCACATCCTCTGCCTGAGGATGTTTGGTGAGTGTAGAAGACAAGCAGTGGGGGCAGTGTGTTTAATGCCTAAAGCAGAAGAGAACCAAAAGCTCCTGGGTTCTGTTCAATACCTGCTGCACACCCCAGAGAAATGGAAGAGGTGACAGCAGTTTTGCCAGAACAATGGGGTACTCCAGCAGTATTTGTGGAGTGCTTGGAGACCTTGGGTAAGCAAAGGCAGATGGCTGCATTTTGCAGCACAGCTCTGTGTGATGTCAGTGCTGTGACCTGTGAGGGGGTGGCAGGGCTGGAGCTGGAGAGCTGTTGCAACACGGCGAGTCCCTCCTCCCAGCCCCAGCAGCACAGCACAGCCAACACCCACAGCTCCTTCACAGCCTGGGCAGACATTCCACTGCCCCCAGCTCCCCAGCACAGCCCTTTGGCTTCCTTAGAAACTGAGCAAACCGCGTCCTTCATAACCACAGCTACATGAAGGTGTGTGTATCTCTTTTCTCTCTGGACTGCACGTACTGATACGTGTGGATTGCAGCAATACACATGAGGCAGAGAAGCTCGTTTTACTCATCTAGGTGGCTGGAAGCAACAGGCAGCAAAAATGTACCCCCAGCTGAAACAAGAGGTTTCCTAGTCCTTAATTCGGAGGCTTCCCACTCAATGTGCCTTTTGGTCAAACCCGGAGCTTTACAGGCAGTCTCTCCCTTGTGTGGGTATGGGACATCTGATCTGGACACGAGTGTGAAAGGCCATCTGAAAAGTCCATGGTTTTAGGGCATCAGCCCAAGAGAGATCTGCTGCAAGCAGGGACAGAGGCCACAGAATCAAGTGCAATTCAGATGGGCTGCAGCTGTCACTGTTTTCACATTTGTGACTGCCACTGTCCAGCTGCAGCCCCTGCTGACCCCACTGCCACTGTCCCACAAAGCTCATGCTGAGATGAGCTATGCAGGGACAGTTAGAGACAAAGCTTGCAGGGAGAGGTGGGGGAAGAAAGGAGAGAAGGGAGGGAACCCACATGTTGAACTTGCCTTAGAAGTCAAAATTCTTCTTCATGAGATGCAGGACATTCCTTTCCCTTCAGATTTTATGTCTGTTTGATTGCACTAAATTCATCTGAGTACTGCTATGACACAGGAATTAAAAGCATCGAGAGTTTGCTGTAGCTGTTGAGTCATGGGCACAGACTGATCAAATCTACCTCTTGTTTTTCTTCCTATTACATGAAAGCAGAGTTCAATAAAGTTCAGATCGGAACTAAGACCTACTTTGTGATGTCTTGACAAACCTTTCCTGGTATATTTATCACATATTAGTCAGAAAGAAAGAAGCACAAAGGAACCCTGTCAACTTGTTATTTATGTTTTTTAAATGAAATAGTGAAAGGAACGAGCAAGTAAGTGTGAGTCTTTTCTCTAGATTGCAGTATCATAGATTAATAGCTCTATGAACAGATTTGCAAGTAGCACCATCACGCTAGTCAAGATATTAAAAAAGTTTATGAGCAGTTGCTTAGGAAAAACAAGATAAAGCCTATGGAAATCTGATACTGGTCAATGGTGCATTTATTCAAAACATAATACTCACTTCAAGTCCCCATAAATCCTTTGCAAATGAAACTTCCATTGTGATCACTCTTCCAGATCTAAATGATTTATTTTTTTTTCCTCTGGTAGACATTAGATCTATCTCAGAGTATACAAGTTATGTACCTACTGATACGGAGTTAGTCATGCACCCATGAGATAATAAATATTAAATTCAAATAAGAAGATATTTCAAAGAAGGACTATCTTCACAAGAATTTTTTTTTAAATTTATTTGTGGATTAACTTGCATGAAAAATCCCACATTTCTGTGTGATTTGTTTCAAAATTCAGGGCTTCCACAGTTCCAAACTGTGAAAGTTCTTGGGCAGAAATTGGATTGTGTGCAATTTCAAAATTGAGTTCTTAGCAATATTTCGAATCAAAGAATTTAGCTTTGGGTTGGAAACGGCTACAAAGATCATCTCCTTCTGACCCCCGTGATGTGGGCAGGGACACCTTCCACTACACCAGATTACTCCAAGCCCCATCCAATCTGACCTCGAACACTTCCTGGAATAGGGCATCCACAGCTTCTCTGGGCACCCTGTGCCAGGGCCTCACCACCCTCACAGTGAAGAATTTCTTCTGAATATCCAATCTAACCCTGCCCTCTGTCAGTGTGCAGCCATTCCCCTGTGTCCTGCTTCTCCATGCCCTTGTGAAAAGCCCCTCTCCAGCTCTCTTGCAACCCCTTTAGGCACTGGAAAGCTGCTGGAAGGTCTCCCCAGAGCCTTCTCTTCTCCACGCTGAACAACCCCAATTCTCAGCCTGTCTTCACAGGAGAGGTGCTCCAGCCCTCTGAGCATCTCCGTGGCCTCCTCTGGACTTGCTCCAACAGGTTCATGTCCTTATGTCTGGGTGCCCCAGAGCTGGATGCAGTGCTCCAGGTAGAATCTCACCAGAGCAGAGGGGCAGGATCCCCTCCCTTGACCTGCTGCCCACGGTGCTCTGGATGCAGCCCAGGGTGCATTTGGCTCTCTGGGCTGTGAGTGCACATTCCAGGTCCTGTTGAGCTTCTGGTCAACTAACACTTAACCAAGTCCTTCTCCTCAGGGCTGTCCAATCCATTCTCTGCCCAGCCTGTGTTTGTGCTGGGCATTGCCCCAACCCACGTGCAGGACCTCGCTCTTGGCCCTGCTGAACTCCACGAGGCTCTCCCGAGCCTCTCCAGCCTGTCAGTGTCCCTCTGGATGGAATCCCTTCCCTCCAGCACACCAACTGCAGCACACAGCTTGGTGTTTTTAGCCAACTCGCTGAGGGTGCCCTCCATCCCACTGCCAGGGTCACTGACAGAGAAGTTGAACAGCACTGATCCCAATTTATCTCAGTTTCACCCTGGGCAGCAGCAGCCTTTGCAGTTTCTACGTGCTTTTGAGGAAATGGGTCCTATTGCTCTGAGAAGCTGCCTGAAAACAAGGAATGTACTGAAAGGCCAAGCAGAAGAGACCCAACAGGAAAGCAGCCTGTCAACCCATTTTCTGACCTCATGGTCCGAGCTCCCCAATTCATAGAAGCCGTGTGGTCTTCACTGCCTCTGGGTTTTTGAATGCTTCTTTCCTAAATGCTCAAACCCAAAAGGACTCTCACTTATAAACTTACTCTCAGAACCTCTGGGCAGAAGTCAAAATAAGTTCAGCAAATTGGTTGGATATCAGCTA
Organism: Rhagologus leucostigma; assembly: GCA_013397725.1. NCBI lineage: Eukaryota > Metazoa > Chordata > Aves > Passeriformes > Rhagologus > Rhagologus leucostigma. The sequence continues at coordinate 196,977 of VZTD01003609.1, forward strand.
AAAACACACTTAATTTTTCATCTGATAAACTTCTCTCAGAGGAACTACTGGAGTCAGCTTTAGCCAGACACCAGATCTATAATGAAATAATTCTATGGCTGGGTAACATGAACACCCCGTAACAGCTACGTCTGCTTTATCATGGAATGGAAGTTCTTGAATAAGTTGGGTAAGTTCTCTGGCCAAATAAGGATTTCAGAGTATTTAACACTTGCAACATGCTCCACTCCAACACTGCATATCAGTAATATCAATCCAGATATTGTAAAGGGTTGGGCTCAGAGTTATGAAGACATACACAAAGGCATTTGCAATTGCCACGTAATGCATCTTCAGAGATAGTGTCACTTCGGACAGCTCAATCCAACCTTGCAGTCTCCTGCCCTTAGCATCAACCAACCAGGATCAACCCCACAACCTCAGAGGAGGTAGATTTGCACGCACAAGCTCAGAGGAAGTAGATTTTCTTCAAGATCTGTAATATTATTTAGCAAGCCTAACTGAAAGAGAAGCCAGAGGCCAGCCAGCACACAAGAGATGCTCTGGGCTGCCCAGCAAATCCAAGGGATGCAAGGAACACCAGACACAGTTAAAAGAAGGAAGCACTATCCACCCCTGGATGCCACGTTTTTAGGTGACTAAGAGCTGTGCATTGTGAGGCTCTGAACAGTCTTGTACAACTTTTCCCAAATCACAGAAGTCCCCTGGGAAACCTCAGTAATCAAACAAGATCTCGCGGTCAGGAAGCTTTTCTTCATCCAGCCGATTTTATTTCCCCTTCATCATCCCATCTATTACTCATTACATCCTCCTGCCAAACTCGACATAATTCTTCTGTCTCTCTCTCATGCTTCCATGTTTCAGTTACATATAGACCATTATATTCTTTCATACAAGCTTTTCCTACTCCTTATTCAGGCTGCACATATTTAGTCCTTCCCGTTTTTCCCGCTGCCCTCCTAACAGCACCTCTGCTGAATAGAAGCACTCCAAATTGAACGGATATTCTACAAACAGTTATATTTGGCAGTCTCTAAATTTAGAGATATGCAAACCAATGATTAAATCACCTTGAACAACTGAGTAAGAGTTCAAAGCCATAAAATTGTCAAATCAGGACAGGGAACTTTGGATGACACTGAAAGATCAACTTCACAGGAAGCCCTCAAGTAATGATGTATTAAAAAAATAGCTCAAGTTTGTTTTACAGTTCTCATCTCAAGGAATGTGTTGTTAGGTACATATCTACAGTGATTTTTATGTACAAAATATTTTAGAAGTGTTCTGCCACTGTGACAGCAGGCAGTGATGTCTGATACCCTTACAGTCTTATAATATGTTCTTGAGCTACAACATAATTATCATTCCAAGATATATACTGAAGTTCATGTAAAGGCAACTTTTTACCCAATTAAATCACTTATTGTTGAGCAACTCGTGCTTAAGACATTAGAACATCATTGTGTTACACAGTTATAATAATCTGCTCCTATCATCATATCCTGCTCAAAGATACAGCTTCCACAGCTTTCTCTGCTAGAAACTGCTAGAATGTGGGTTTTAACCATAAACAAGGCAAGGTCATTCCACAAACCAGAGCATTTTGCAAACCATACTTCATCTACATAACTTACAATTTTATAAGCTGAGTTTGAAAGACTTCAAGTTTAGTCATCTGAAGAGAAGTATAGTAATTTATCTCTTTGAAACCTGGGAGCACTATATATTTGGAATTGGTTTTACATCCAGTTAGCAAGTACAATTATCTAGACACCCATTTTTGCTAAACTTTATGAGCTTTATGATGAGACATGGATAATGGGGTGTGTTTGTGTAAGGTCCATTTGGGATCACTGAAAGTTTCACCACACTTGGGAGAAGGGCAATGGCTGCATAAATAAGACAGCTATTATGTGACCTGTGGGAGCTCTCAACACCTGAGCAAGAAACATCTGGGTATCTTTCAAAATAAAAAGGACAACTGGCAGATTTAAAGCATCATGAATACCCAACAGGAGGAGACATTCCACCGAAGCACCTGCATCTACCTGCTAAGCCTGGACCTCTGTGGAGCACGAATGGCACATAATGCACATTTCCCTAGCCAAGCCCAAATATTTTTACTAGAATTACGTTTTTGCAGGATGGTTTCTGTCTGTCTGTAAAGCTACTCTTTCCCTCTTTCCTCAACTTCTGTGCTTGTTCTACCCCCCTCAAATGCATTCTTGTTGCAAAAAAGAGTCATGCACACCATTCCACTCTTTCCTAGGTGACTGAAAGGAGCTGCACAGCACATAACATTTGTCAATCATTTTTATTCCAAAGACACAAGGTGCTGTGATTCCCTGGCATGCATTTACCGGGAAAGAAGGGGGTGAAGACAGTCCTAGCCCTCCTGCCCTCACCATGGGCTGCTGCAGCACATGGCTCTGCCTCACCTCCTGCAGGACTCTCGGCTGTTTTCCGACTTCTCCCACTGTGAACTGGAGTCACGTTCTCTCCTGACTGTGGCCAGAAAAAAATACATGGCACAAGGTATGCAAGGTATCAGGCCCATGACTGCTAACAAATCTCTAAGTACTTCTGTGGATTATATTGGAGACATATTCCTGGAGATACTGTTCGTGTTTATAAAGTCTTCTGGGGTGAACATTGCTCAATGGAAAAGCAGCGCAGAAATTTAACAAAAGCTACGCTGCAAAATGCAAAAAAGTAATTCTCCCACAGGAACTGAAAGGCATTTCATACATGTCCAGTGAGACATTAAAAATAATTATGTGGAAGAGTAATAGCTCCCTTGGTTGTTTTAATATATTTTTGTCTACAAACAAGAAACGTTCTCTAAACGGCTGCCTTGGCTTGGCTTGAAAGGTCTCTCAAACAAAAGCCCTTCAAGTGACCCTTAGATTATTAAAGCTCAGTAACAATGAATGTGGATCTCAGTTCAAACAAAGACTGTAAAAATAAAAAGACAGCAGTTTTGGTCTTGGAAATGAGTGTGCCTTACTAAACTGGAAACACACAGAATGTATTTTTGATCAATAGTCATCCCTCCGCTGAACAAACCCGAAACCTTTTGTCTAAAGATTTTCAATGCTGGGTTTCTCTTAAACAGTAACTTCAAATAGTCTCACTTCTAGTACAAATGGAAAGGCTGGATTTCATGTCTGAATTTAAACTTCTGAGAACTCATTCAGAGAGCACTTCAGATCAAAAAGGGATTTTTTTATTCTATTCTTAATGATTTTTTTCGTCCAAAACTTGCTGAAATGTTGTTAGGATCATCAGAAATATTTGTGGTGAACAAAAACGCCAGCAATGCCAAATTACAAAGCTTAAACACTCTGATCTGTGTCTCCCATGAGAAAGATACAAAGGTTGAGATGTTCAATGACAGACATTAATGTCAAATGCTAAAGCAGGAAAAGCAAACATAGGACTGGGGAGAGATATACAGGCCCCATAGAATATCTTGTTTTGAAAGTCATATGTCATTTAAATGGCCTTCATAACTGAAGAAGGTAATTAAAAATATATTTTGGTGTAGTTTTCTGGCAGAACAAACACGGCTGCCAATTGATGGGGTCAGTTTTGCCCTTGTCAACTGGAGGCACAACGTTTATGTATCCTCTTCATTGCTGTGAGCACCAGTGGCTGTGCACAGCACTCCCTCTATGCATAGGCCAAAAAGGATGTTGTCAAAGCAAGTGGGACAAAATGTCAAAATCATCTCAGTTTCTTCTCCTTTGCATCTATCAAACTTGCTCTTGCAGCCAGCGGAAGAACTGGAGAAGTAGGGATTGTAGCTACAGCTGGGAGAAGGGCACAATCTCCCTAAAGGACAGCAGTCCTCTGTCCAGCCCACCAGGAGCTTACCAGCCCCTCACCAACTGCTCTGGCTTTCCATGTCTGCCCTGGTCTTTATTGTCTCAATATAGATCTTCATTCTGCTCTCACTCCCTTTCCTTCAGAAGCAGCAGCCGAGCTCTCTCCCATCTCTGTGCCTCACCCATCACATTTTTACTGGGAGCTCCATTTGCTATTATCAGCACAGGGGCATCCAGCAGACACAAGTGTTTAGCCATGGCTTAGCTGGGGAGACTAAGACATACTACAACTCTCTGATGTTTTCACTGTGGAAGTTCACCACCACTGGGAGAAACTGTAGAGCTGAGCAGGTGGATAAAAATGCAACACATTTTCCCTAAACGAACACCCTCTATACATTAACTAGGACATGTAATGGATGTATAGAATTATTCCACGGCCAAACTTTGTCTCTTCTTTGTCAAATCTTGGAGCAGAAAATGGAAATGGGCTTGAAATTTGTAATAGAGAAAATACAAACAAAACTGTGTGTCTGCTTTAACAGCTTGTAAGCTGTGAGATCACTTCTCTACACGGGGATGCTTAATGACTGGAACTGGATTAGAAACCCTTGCTGACCAAAGCTTTCTATTCAGCCTATTTCTATTCAGAGCAGAAAATTAGCTACCTTTGTGCCGTGCCTGATTCCTGCCCAGGGGGTTAGGGAGATGTTTGTTCTGCATAACCATGGCAACAAAGTTGACAATTAGCATCAAGTTTGGCTGTTCCCCTGAGCAGGATTTACCCCATGAACTTCATTTACCAGACACCAAGCAGCCAGCAGTGTGACAATGATGCATTTAATACAGTCAAGGCTGGATTTGAATACAGTAATAATAAAAGACACTATAACCTACTAATCTACATTTGTATTTCCCTCTTAGCTGCCTCAGTAACCATCTCTTTGCTCTTCCATTGAAAAGATTAATGCTCTAAAACCCACCTGCAGAACGGAGTGATTGCATAGTTATCTCAAAGTATAACTTTTTTTAGTACATTTGCGTTAAATTAAATGAAATTAAATACAGGACAAAAATTAAATATATGTGCAGGAGTAAAATGTTTCTGAAGGAGATCTGGAAATGAATACAGATGAAAACACAAAATACGGTTTACTGAACAGATTAACAGTTGATAGTGTCACCACTGATGATTTTCAAAGCACTGACTTATTTATGAGAATTCACAATCCTTAAATACAAGAATCTTCACTCTGTTCTGTGTTTATAAAGTGTTTAGAACAGTATGGAACTGGTCTGCCACCAGGGTTCCAAGGTGCTTCAGTGGTACAAATAAAGAACAGCAGCAGATGAAAACTGATTATAAGAAAATACTAACAGCTTATCTTAACACCTGGTACTATGAAATTACGGCCTGGATTTCAACAGAATTCTGAGTTACTGATCAATTTTGCCAGTTGCATCCTTTTTATAGTTTGTGTAACTCGTCTTACTCTGAAGTTAGATAGATTAAGATAGCATTGATGGCGCTCTGAAGTTGTCTTTTTATTATTATTCTCCATATTACAGTACAGAGCTCCTTGGTCAGAAAAGAAACCCTAATTGTGTCTTTGTACTAAATGCCCCGCAGTGCAGTACAAAATGCGGGTCATAATTGTAGAACGAGTTAGGAAACGGAAGATAAACATTTGAGATTAAATGGGTCTAGTGAATGAGGTATGAATTTAAGAGCCATCTTTTTTTTTTTTTTAATGAGGGTGAGCAATCCATTAACACTGATGGCTGCTATGCTTACAAAAAGGTAAACTAAATACCTTTATCATTAAATGTGACGTGGTAATATGTGCCAAAAGACTCTATCCCAGTATTGGTGTCTGTCCAAACTGGGTGACTGGACACAAGGCCTGTTCAAGGAAATGGCAAGCTAGGGCTTGTAATTTCTGAAGTTCATTAACATTTAAGGTGTACTTAGCCATTTCCTTATCATTTTTGATCATCTGTATTAAGTAAAACTGAAACCTGAAACCATGCTAAGGTGAGGAGAAAAATACCTTTGGACTAATACCATAACCTTTTAAGAAGACAGCAAGTGCTCAAAGACAGGGTGTATTTCTCCCATAAAGACAGCAACATTTGGGCGATGCATCAAATGCAGAGGAAGAGAAGAGGGATATAAAATAAATAGCATCATGACATCAAAAGTTATGCGAAGCCAACATAAACTAGGCAGGACTGGCTGTGCCATGCTTTGCTTGTAAAATATGTAAAGAAATAAATCCACTGCTATTTAAAAAAAAATTCGTATACTGACAGAAAAGTACTAACATGCATACAGGATCATTTAATACGCATATTTAGTTTAATCCAAGTAGTTAGCAAGTCTTGGAAAACAAGGCAGAAATACTTTATCTTGGTTCAAGCAAAGCATTTGAAGGCAGGTTCCCCTAGGAGGTTTGTGTGATTGCACTGCCAGTCCATCTGTCTCTCAAATAACTTCTCAACCTCAGACCTGTTTCAGCCAAATTCTGTACAGACATGACATTCTCAGCAAAGCTGAGTGAGCACAAAGTTCAAGGAACTGGCAGCTCAATAGAAACAAAGGGACCTACACCAGTGCCCCCACTAGAGAAGCTCTGCTGAGTGAGCTCAGCAGTTCTTTGCAGTTTGCTCCCCCTGGCCAGTTACTCATCAGAGCAAACTCCAATCCGTGCTACCATTGCCCAGCTGTTGTCTGGGGAGAAGTAAGGGAAGCGAAGGTAGCTGGAGGGGAGGGAGTCACAGGGGACACAGAGGGAGCAGGGGTTGAGGGGTGGGCAAAGAGCTGGGAGGCAAGGATTCAAATCCAGCCAGCCAGGATTCATTAGTTCCACTGTCACAGAACAACTTGTTTCTTAGTATTACAGTTCAGCCAAGAAACCACTAAAAGGAGTTATTTGTAGAGCTCAGTTGATACTGCATTTTCAAAACCTTTATTTGCTGGCATTTCACATCCTGTCTCCACCCATGGAGGCTTGTGCAGGGGGAAGATTTGATCAATCCTCAGCAAGCTGAACTGAACATTTACATGGATGGGGGAAGGAAAAGATGCATAATAACATCACTCTAGAGGTGCAAACATCAGGTTGCTTTAAATATGCCAGAGGAGAACTTGTATCCTTCTCAAGGGGGATATTTTCTGTTTCTTTTCATCTGCACCATTGTCTTATGTTTTATTCTGCTTGGGAATAGTAGAACGTGTGAGTAAGGACAGAGTTTACTAAATGTTGAATTAGTTGGGATTGGTTTAAGCATTTAGGCTTTTACTTGTGCTTAGAGAAATGTGCTGAACTTTGAAGAAGTTGTTTGATGCCATTTTTTTTAAGTGGGATGTAAACCAATTCTCCTCCTTTTCCTATAAAGGACCCCATAAAAAGTTGTCCTGTGACATACACAAATGGACACCACAAAAGAAATAGCCCAGTTGACAGAAACCACCCCAGACAGATGTATTTGTGAGCTATATATCAATTCTTTGCTCTGTCAAAAACTGACTGGATGATATAAAAGTACCCAGGTCACTCTAGAACATGCAGCCTTACAAGGACAATTTCCCAGTTTTTCCCATGTGACAAGACCTGTGACCAGACCAGCTCCATTATTATGGTACTCTTCATTCCCAAACATCATTAAGCACGAGTGATATCCAAAATCAGCTTCAGTTTTGCTCTAGGTAGGGCAAAGGCCCAGCCATTAACAGGGGCTTGACAAGGGCAGAAGCAGAATTATCACCAGTGAGTTCTAGTGTCTATCAGATCAGCAAAATTAAAACTCCAGCTGTTATTTCTTTTTAAAAAACATCCCTAAAGGAGTGGTACAAACTCTTGGAAAGCCTTTTCTGCTTACAATTTTTGTTTTAAGTGCAGAAATTCAACTCCCCCATGGTTTGCTCCCAATACCCGTAGTGCCTGAGGTTCCCAAAGAGCAAGTTCAATACCCAGGGGAGGGAGAAGTTTGGACCATTCTCCAATGCCTTGCCAGCTACAGGGTGGGACTAGAAACACCTGGGGCTAAATTGTCCTGATAAATTCTTACCTCCCAGTGACTGTGTCTGCCTAAACCACCTGAAGGTATCTCCTACAGCTTGTCCGGAACACCTGGTCCCGAGTTACCATGTGGTTTCCAGTGGACCTCTAGGGCTTCCTTCTTAATTGCAGTCAAGATGTGGGAATAGAAGAGAACAAAAAATACTGGTACGTACCCAGTTTTCTCTCAGAATAAGTGGCCAAAGCACGTTGCATTGCAGAGAGGAAAAAGGGTCTTGATCATTGAGTTCAGATGTAACATGCAGCACCTTCACAGAGAGAAAAGCAGCAGAATTTGCCCATGAGCAGTTTTATCACTTGGGTTTCAATGTTCTGCAGAGGTAAGAGGAAAGTTAAGATGCAGGAACCGGAAAGGACCATGCAAGCTCACTCATGGAGCTGACCTGGAGGCCTCACAGTGCAGCCAAAAGTCTTTGCTGAAGAGAAGCAGAGTTGTTTCAGGAGTGTGGAGGAGCAAAGCGATCTGGGGGGAAGTTAAATATGGTTGTAGGAGATGGCTGTACTCACTCTCCTGCCATCATCTCCCGTCCAGAGTATGCCAGACATATCTCTATTCTCTAGGTGCCACCCAATGGGTGGTGTAAGGAAAAAAGATAAAAACATAAGCTGGTCATGGTGGGGAGGAATGACCTTTCACACCAGAGAATCCACAGTTGCTTTGCTGGTGGTCAAAGCTGGGTGCAATCCTTTCCCATGGCTGGCCTTCCATCTGAACAGCCACATTCACAGAGCTACAACTGAACATGCGAGAGCTGTAGGCCCAGCAAGGCCCAGATCATTTTCTGTTGTCTCCATTCATCTGACACTTGTGTTCTTAGATTTCCTGTAGTCCAGACAAGGACGCTGACAGGGCTAAACAACTCCACAGCCAGCAAATAAATTCAGAGCATATCAGTGTCTTATATGTCAGTGTCTCATATAACGCACCACTGACTTCCCATAGGTTCGAAATAGATACAGGAAGAGACACCAGCTATGAAAATGCCCCGTAAAAGCTAAAGAATCAAGCAGGATTACACAGGGGTGTGCTTCAGCAGCAGACCTAACTCTATGCAGCAGCACCTAGGGCTGCCTGAAAGAAAAAGGGAGATTACAAGGCATTTGAAACATTACTATTTTTCTGCTGAACAAGGCTTGCATGAATCCTAACTCAGAATAGCTCACAACTGAAGTTTTTAATATTTAATATTAAAGCATTTAATTGAAGCATTGAAGCATTTAATATTCACCTTCCCTTCATCAGATGACAAGGAAAGGTGGAATTTCGCTGTGCTTCACAAAATGAATGCTGCCCTGGCTCTCTGCACAGCAACTGTAAACAAAAGTTCCCAAGATCCAAATTGGTTCTGACACAAATCCTTCCATGAATCTGTCACTGGCCTTCAGCACCTTGATTTTCCTACTGATGCAAAGCAGGATGTGAGTGACAGTGCTGGGACCAGCATGCAGCAAAGCAGAGATCATCCTGCAGCTCTCTGGATCTTCTGTGGTAGCATCAGGTAACTTCCTTAGAAATAAAGCTTTAAATCGAACTTGAGTGACTAATATGTTCAAATCAGAAACTTTCCTGTGGGTTTTAAAAATTTAATTATATTTCATCTCCAAATTTTCCTAGTGCTACTCATTGAAAATACACAGCTGCACTGGTGAAGCTGTCAGTGAAAGGAAGCAAGAGGTTTTGGCAGCTGCGCAGAGAGGAAGAGGTGAGGCCATGGACTCTTGAGAAGGTGCTGGAGACAGTTTAGGCTTGGAGATCTCTGGAGTCTGATGACATTTTTGGCGATCTGAAGAAAACTCATTTCATCCCCACCCTTTTGTGAATAAGGCAGAGGTGAGTAGGTTACCAGGCAGCAGGTCTTGGTCCCAGCTCTTGCAGCGACATATCGTATGAGTCAAAGTGTGCTTGGGTCCCTCCTTCATCTGCAGGAAGGAGGACGTGCACTTTCCATCATGAACATCCAGATCTGAGGCAGTCGGGGAGGTGGATTCTTAGCTCTATGAAACAGATGTATTTGAGCCCAAAAATGCTTAAGGTACATGCTGATATTTCCAGCATGCATTTCAGCTCAGGAGCATTCTGAGCTAGTGGATCTTCTCAGCAAAGAACATGTTCATCCATGCAAGTAACTCTGAAAGAGCAAAAGAACAGCCTTCCTGGTATTTGTCTTCCTTTGTACACCACAGAAATATATTTTCTCATTGTCTAAAGCACCTTCTCCTACATTTATGCAGCCCCTATCACTGGAGAGGGAGTCAGCAGCGTGGCTCCAAGGCACTTGCACAGAATAAAACAGAAATAATCATTATTTAGGCAATTTATTTTCAACCTATATTTTAGTGATTTAAAATGTAACAGAGAAGAGTAAAACCCCAAAGACATATCAATATTCTAATAAACACTTGGGATTGTGAAATACCATAGGTGAAAAATAAATCACCACCTTCAGAAAAAGTCTGCCTGAATAAAAAAAGACGTTCCTGTGCAAGAGATATTATTTCAGTACCGCGGGTAAAAAGTGCTATATAAGTATTGATTAGTATCGATTTTTACTGCTGTTGTTGGAGCTGCCTACACTAAATATGGTAGAAATATCTCCTTCCCAGCCATGCAGTACAGCAAGACATTTTTAACATAGCAAAGACAGCTTTCAAAGCCTAATTTTTAAGGGGTTCAGTACCAAAGTCACAGAGTATCACATCTTCACTGACAGTAGTATCAGCCCAGCAGAGAATTGCAGTTGATATGAGTGTTTTATTCCTGAACTAGGCTTAATTTAAAATACGTGAACAATGTATATTCATAGAGTTTTCCATATTCAGAGCTTCTTTCCCACCACTTTACTCCAGTAAAGCCTTACTAATGCCATTTCTGAAGCACTCTGCCTTACACACACCTCACAGATGCTGATGAACTAGTGATATCCAAGGTGCTGTTAATCAGCTTCTTCAGAGGACACGAAAGAAAAGCACCCTCTGACACTGTGTGAACCCCTCCTGCCCGTTCTGCAGCACTGGCCCCTCCAGCTCTCCTCAATGTGGTAATGCAAGAGCAGACCAAAAAGAAAAGTGCAACTCTCGATGGCGTACATCAATGAGGAAACCAAAATAGGTTTATCAAAGAAAAATGTGACTCTGACCCATCCTTGGAACCAAATCAAAGATATCTAATGGCAGCAGTAGGTCTCCAAGAAGAAAACAAAGCTAAACTAGTTTAAAATAAATCCAAGGAAGAATACATGGGGTTTTTTGTTGTGGTCATTGCCAGCCAGATTATGATTGGTTACAAATGTTAAGGGCCCTTGAGTTGCTTGAGTCCTTAATCCATCAAATTGGTCATCACTATGTGCCAAGCAATGACCTCAGTCAAAAGCCATAAATCACTGCTCAGTTAAAGAACCAAGCCTGCAAGCTCCCTCAAGTATCACTTCTCTCAGCACTCGTGTGTGGGGAAGGCATGCTGCCCAGGGTTTGGGATTAGCTGATTTACGTGGAGGAAGACAAAAGAGCTCTCCACTCAGAGTACCAAATTTTGCATTAACAGAAGCTGGCATGGAGCACACTGAATAATAAAAGACAATAAAAGCCAGAGTGTTTGCTTTGCATGTGGGTTAACAGCTGAAAGATCCGCTTCCTTATGGTGTGGTCCCAGTAAAAGATTTCAAGCAGCACGTAAGAAGTTGTATCAGAATTTTTAGCCACTACCCCTCTAATCCTCTAATTACTAATCCTCTTCAGGGCATCGCCAGCCACCTTGCAGTTACTACACTTTGTAAAGAGTGACAAAGACATGTGCTGTTCATCAATATCATTGTAAATTCCCAGGAAGTTCACTCTCCATCCTGAAGTGGAGGAATCTCTAGCTGTGTTCTATTTGGCATTAATACCAAAGATGATGGAGCCTTTTTTAAAGTATGAAAGTTAGTTCATCTTTTTGTACATAAAACAGGTGTTCAGCTACGAAGCTTTCTACAGTAGGAACTCTATGATCAAAGTGACCTTAAAAAAACCTGTTGTTATAAGGATTTTGAGGATCCAGGAGAATGTAGGGGGAGGAGGGAGAAAGGAATATTTCAAACAGTAGAGAATAAGTGAGGTTACATTTTTCACCACTGAGCACTTTACAGCAAACTGTGTTTCCTGCAGTAGGACAGCTTTCATTAAGCCTTTCACCATCTTTCTCTATTCCAGTGATTTCTAGTCTTTTTTCAAATATTTATCTGCTTGTGTTTCCATACATATATCTATGAGAGATACATATATTTAAGAGACAATAAGTAACAGCATTATAGATTACAGTAAAAATACACACTGAGGTGCTGTACCATCAAATGCAAATATTTCCAAGGCAGTTTGGAGCTGAAGACTGTGTCCGCATTAATAATTCCCTCCAAAAGGTTTTAATCTCACAAGCTTTCTGCACATCCCAAATTAGGCTGTAGCAATTACAGCAGAGACCACTCATATTTTTCATTCAAATTTGAATACAAGAGTCAGTCCTTGCAGGAACAGACAGTATTTTGGCAATGAAATCTTACCTCTCACAGACCAAAGTAGTATTTTAAATGAAAAGTCATCAGAATTAAAAGCACTGGCAAAGTAAGTGTTTTGGGCTTTCATACAATCTTATTTTTAAATGCTTTTGGCAGCTAACTCCATCTTTAAAATTCCATTACAATTATGCGGAATTGCCTTCTATGCTGAAAGGACATAAAGCCATGAGAATAGATTTACCTCCTTTCTGTTTCCGTTTCAAGAACTCCTGAGGAATAAAACCTGACACAGAGGAGATGAATAGACTTGGCTTTCACGACAGGATTACACGAACCACAGGAGGACAGTGCTACCCATTACAGTCCTTCAGACCTTGAGATCCTGGCTCCAGGAAAGGGAATTCCAGGGGAATCTTACCACTGTGCCAAACCAGGTCATGGCTGCACCCTCCCGTTGCAAAAGGCATTGTGACTGGAAACAACTTTTTATCACAGGCTTTTCTCCATGCACCTGCCCCACCAGCTCTTTTTCAAGCTTGTGTGCCTCCTGAAATTTAGGAAACTGAGAAGTGCAGTCCTGCTGTGTGTGGGAATCATTGCCTAAAGTAATCCAGTGCCCCAAGATTCACAGTGGAGCTGCAGTCAGCAACATGCTGGACATCCACTGGCTGCAGAAAGCCTGGGGTTTGACCCGAGAAGCTCAACAGAGAAAGCCATTTAAAATATACAACTGCCAATGCAACATGGTGTCTTTTTTGGCAGAGAAGATAAAAATAGCAAAGAAACGACAGCTCTGTTCTTTTTATGAAAGCCTGGCAGTTTTCCAGTAGAGACTTAAGTACTTTTTGTACTTTGGGGGAAAAAATAAAGTGATGGGATGTGGTCCAAGACTGGTCATACGAACCTGAGAAATATGGAATAAGAGGCTGGGCTGAAGCAGCCAAAGTGGTACCACCAGCTGCAGCCCCATTAATTAATGCTCTGCGGTATGTAGCTGTAAGAATGACCCTGATAATTGTTGAATACAAGCAGATAACTTCTACAGAACAGCTCTGCTTTTCTTACTGTGGTGTACTTACCCAAGGAGTACCTTGCACATTTTCCCCGTCTCACAGGGCAGTAAATTAGTTTTAATTGCAAAGGTATGTAGTAAAAGCTGTGCTCAGCCTTCTGCAGCATTTGAAGATTTATTTTACAGTTTTAGGTTTTCTCTGGATGCCTACAATTGGTGGGAAAGGGACATGAGAGAAAATGTAGATTTTATAGATCTATAAAATTACCTCAGTTTAGACAAATAAGTGTTTCTCTGCAACTCAAACTATGTAATTGAAAACTACAGTTCTGTGGGGGACAGCACAGTGCACTAGAATAGAGATTTCTTTTTTATTTTTTGCAGTTCTTCTTTTAATTTGAAAAGAATGAAAACTTTATCTGCTTAAAGGGGAAATTATGACAGTACAATAAACTATTTTTAACATACCTTAATTCTAGTTTTATGTAGAATTTTAAAATAAAAATTGCCGATAGTGGATACGGAGCAAAATACTGCACCTCCACTGACAGCACTGACTTGTGCAAACAGCAGCAACTGCCTGAACAAGCTGCCAGAGTCACTGGGTTCAATCCTTCAGCAGAAAGAGCCCAGGACTTCAGATCCTCGTGCTATGCCTTTAGTCTCTGTGTGGCACTCACTCATGCTCTAAATCCTCTTTTACAAATATTTTCTTTGTCCTTTTGTCTCCTGTACTTTGCTGTCCCCTTGTCCCTGCTACAGGCAAGCCTCCACACTAAAATCCATCAGGGAACAGCAGCTGCGCACAGCAGCTCCTCACTCCTTCCAGAGCCAGATCCTTCTGCTACTTGCAAACTTTACAAACAGCCTCAGGATTTTATCTCGAAACGGAGCTGTTGGGTTGATCCAAGGAAACAATGTTTATCTCAGACTGCAGAACACAACTTGCACGTCCTGTGCAGAGGCAGGGACGCATAACATGTGTTGCTTTTAGCAGTGAGCTACCTGCTCCTGTCAGGGATCTGACATACAGGGGAAATGCCATTTTCTTGGTTCTCAAAAAGTGCCAGAAAGGAACCATTTCCTCTGACCAAACCCCAGTACCTACACACATGGCAATAGATACGTAGTCTTGCAAATGAAATCCACAAACAAAAAGTAGGCACCCAGCTCAAGGCCAAACAAAAGATGAAAAGACAGGAGAAGGTTTTTGCACTGGCTGGTTCTTCCGGGAATGCAGCTGTGCATTCCAGCAGGCAGCAAGAATGTGGGTTTTTCCACTTATGCTGATCACAAGCTTTGCTACATTCTAGGCAAAAGCATTCAGCCCCCGTGTATGTGGTTCAGCAAGATAGCTTCAAGGAATAACACAAACCTACATCAAAGCAGTGAAATTAAATAAAGATTCTTTAAAAGGCTTCTAATGTCAGCCAGCATCATAGGGCAGAAAAATGAAGTCACTGTTAGGAACACACATTTCTTTTTCTGGCTGTGCAAGCCTGAATATACTGGGCATATCTGGCATGCAACTTGATGTCGTCTCAGGATTTCTCCTCCCACAGCCAAGTGTAACAGAATCCAGAAATTTTGCCAAATTTATCACATGCAGTTCTGTTGCGTGTAGTTCTTTATACCAATTCAGTATGATCAGTAATGATCAGCCAAAAAAGCCTCCTCAAGTCCTTGTGTTACTGTGTATTTTTCTCTCTCCAAAGGGTCACAAAGCATTGACTTTTCTTGTGCCCCCACTTTTGGCCGAAACCTGCTTGTGCCGTGAACAAAGAGATGTCAACAACAAAGGAACTTCTGATGAAGACTCCCTCTGAGCTGCTACCAGTGGTGATTGTTAGAGATACAACTAATCCTACAGCTAATAACCGAACTACTGCAAAAGGTCCTTGGAACTCGTTCCTACTGCCAAACAGCACAAAGCTTAAATAGCATCGCTATCTGCCTCAAGTGTGCTGCGTTAAAAACAGATCCTCCCCTTACCTTCTGACACAGCATCATAGAAGAAGAAGCCAAAAACAAAAAAAAAAAGAACTTTTGTAGTAGCCAGCTTGTAATGACATGACAAAAATGACCAGTGAGATGAGAAGAGTCACAAGACAATGTGATCTTCAGTGTGTGGTTTGTTGAATTCAAAAGTGAGTTCATCACTATGAAAATGCCCAATTTCCAACGGAGTTTGATTCAATTCTTCATATTTTCTAACAATGTTCTAATGTGGAGACAGGCAAAAATTGTGATGAATGTCCTGAGAGGACCATCATTTATTGATATTAGCTTAAAGCTGTACCTCCCCTCAGAGCAAGTGCCTACTTGCTGCACCAGTAGATGGCCCCTCAGCAGGACACATTTTAAAGTTAGATCTTTGTCACCTCTGAAAAGAAAGAGTGTTTCATCTCTTAAACATCTGCAAAAGTCTCTTTGTACTTGTTCTGGCTCTCATTAATTTTAAGGGGAGTTGGAAAAAGCACTAGTAGAGCTTATAAAAATAAAAAACAATGAGAAAGAATGGGATATAAAACCAAAATTCATTGCCTCCAAATCTGCCCCATTCTCTTTTTTACCTTTCAGTAATGATTACATGTGTCTTCTGCACATTCAAGCATCAGAAAAACATATAAACCATTTTTATGGCATAGAGCAAAAATTTATCTACGTATTTCAGCTTAGATCTGCAAGAATACACTTAAATTTTAGAAGTGGAGTGAGAAAACAAAGACAGTTTTATTCCATGCACAGCAATTACTCCAGCTGTCAGCACAAGTCACTTTTACTGCTAAAGCAAAAGTGCGAAGCATCAAGCGGATCCCACAAAAACAATACAAGTTTATTTTAGAAGACCACACCTTCTGTGCTGTAGGCCCAAGCCTACAGTTAAGTTAGGCACAAGCAGGAGTAAATTACCAAGTAGGATTAAAAGGAATGAAAATGCCACGCATTCAAGGGAGAAACTAATTTTTTCCTTAGCACTGACAAGAAGCAAAGTCAGTACTGAGTTTCAAAAATATTTACAGATCTCCTGCAACTCTCCCACGCTTTGCTGTACAGAGAAATCCTGATGCTGGTGTAGACAACAGGAGTTCTGCTATCAGCTTCAGTGGAAGCCAGAACTGTACCCTCTTTTATTATCAGAGCCCACAAACCCAAAATTCAGCCCTTTGCGGCTTGTTTTCAACAACAGAGGGGTGTCAACACTTGCTGTAAGACTGAGTTTTTTAACTACCTACTGGTTATGCTAAACATGATTCAAACTGTGATCTCTCTCAGTCATGAAGGTATTTATATTGCTGGAAATGTCAAACTGCAGGTAATTCATCAATATAGAAATGGCAATACTGATTTAATCCTGACAATTCCAAAAGTCTCATTTTCTTTAAAACAAAACACAAAGATAAAATCTAAAATTAAAGTGGATGGTAGAGGTGTTACTGAAAACTCTCACCCGAATTCTTTTCCAGGTCACACTGATGTAAATGCTGTATATTTCTAAAGTTTTTCTTGGCTTCCTCAGCATTTACACCTGAAAGGGAGTAAATCCTAGAACAATAGTATGAAATCTGTCTGAACAGTTTAACCAGAACTTGCTGCAAAAATGTAAATTAAATGTGTGATGTATAAAACCAGCTGATTACAGAAAGAAAAAACCCTCTAATTAAACTCTTTGCCATCCAAACCCAGGATGAATCCTTATAGCTCATCTCCCATAGAAGCATTGTATGTGAAATGGGGTAATGTATAAACAAAGTGCTTTATCTGGGGTATGACTGGAAGCTCCAGGATTGTAACATCCTTTAAGATAACATTCCAAACCTATCCTTTTAAGTTTTCAGCCAAGAATTTGTTTTTATAATTTCTTAGCTCTTGGCAAAAGGAAACTATACTTCAGACTAAGTTCGTCCTCTGATTCAATGCCACTACCACTCCCCCATTTTTTTGCCAAAGAAACAAAACAAGTGTTTTGAAACCCAAAATGACAGGGAACAGGGTATAGCCGCTCTGTGTCGTGGTTTCTTAACCATATTTACCATGAGATATCATAAGGCAGCTCATTAACAACACAAATGATAATGTTTTATCTACAACTGGATCTTACCCTGCAGTTCCCACTCGGTTATCCCAGACACCACGAGCTGATCTGGGAGAAGCCAACAACGGTGTGGAAAAGGCCTGGCTCCTACCCTAGGGCAAGAATGCTCAGGATTTAGTACTGCTGTAATTCTGCCACTGCAATATGTCTTGGAAACACAGTACTCCGTTTCCCTCACAAGTAACAGATTTAATCTACTTTTTCACTCCAAGGCTGTGGGCTGTTTTGTCGCAGACTGGTGCATGACACAGTTTTAGGAATCCTAAAGGCTTATCTCACTTCTGTCCCCCCAAAATCAGCTATAGGCCACTAAGAGCATCTCTTCTTCCCAGTAAACACTCTCACAAAATGCACTATCTGATGAGGTCATTTATGGAGCATGACCATTAATAAAACCTCAGAAGGGAGATTTTAGGGAGTGTCTGCTTCCCTCTCTACCAGCTGCAGGGATTTTCCGATCACTTTACCCTGCCATAGCAATGAGCTACAGCTCAGCTCTCTACAGCTGAGACTCAGCTGTACTTCTCAAGGGAAAGAAAGCCACTGCAGGGTAAATATAAGCTAATGATGAGCAGCTTTGAAGAAATCTCAGTCTAAATTAATTACAAATAATATCACTCTTAATTGCACTTTGTAAAAGAAAAATTATGTTGCAACAATTTTCCCTAAAAGCCACACCTACATCTGACACTAAGTAAATACCATATATCACTACAGAGGCTGAGGCCTCATTTCACTTTGTTGAGCAATGGCAGAGTGAGAATACATCACTGTAAAAAACCCTTTTTTTGTTTAATTTCACATTAATTTAAGCACTCACTGTTCACAAAACTGAATCACCTTTACAGAAGTCCTACAAGCTGAACAGAAATGTTCTCAGAAATGTTAAAAAAACAAGCAGGGAACTGAATAGAAAGTTTTGCGGCAAATTTTAGGTGTGGGGAGGTAAGCACAGAGCATGTGTGGAAGTGTGTGTGATTGTTTGTGTAAGCCTCATGCTGCTCCTTGTAGTCTCCTGACTGATGAAGCCAAGACCTCGCTCTGCTGAGCATTTGTTTTTTGCAGAAAGAATTGCTGTATTTTGTTTCCTGCCTTTGGGATGCTCTGAGGAAAAAACTGTTCAGTGCAGAAGAGACAACTTTTTTCCCCACCTTCATCCCTGAAAACCATTTGGAATTTTAGGAGAGGAACAAATGCCTTCCTTAAATAAAAAAAATCCCTCTCAAACAAGGAAAAGGAGAGGAACGTATTACCCACCTGAGACTGAGAGTTAAAGAGAGTTTTACCTTTATTCCCCCAACAAATGAAAACTGAGACAAAGGGAGAGCTCGTCCCAGAGCACTTACTCTGGGAGACTCTGAGGCAGCAAGGAGAGACAGAGACAGGTTCACGACCGCCTGCATCCCTCCCCTGCTCCAGTTAATTCAAAGTGTTCGAATTCACAGCCCTTGCTGAGCCTTCCACCACCAGATTTACAGCTTCTGCGCGTGCTGCTGTAAGAAGCTGTGCTTATATTGCTTGTGCTGCCAACCCAGTGCGGGCATGTTTCAAATGCTCCTTTCCCCTGTCAAAAAGCTAAATTCTGGTCTCTTACTCAGCCTCTGAATTCAAAGGCCTTTCTCAGAGCTCAAGCAATTTCATCTGGTATCAGCAATGATATCAGCAGTTCAGGAATTTAAGCACATTTAAGCACAAAATCTTTAATCTCTTTAAAAACACTTAACTAAATTATGATGTGTTTGTTAAGTTTTACATGCCAAAATCAAAATAAACCCCTGCCTTAGAAGAGCCATCCAGCCTAAGTTGGAATTTCCACAGAAAAAAATCATGCCAAGCCTTTTAATGAGAATGTGGAAGGTGAGACAATTCGGATTTAGAAATACTAAGGGAAAAAGAACTTTACCTCATGTGTGTATCAACAAGTGAACAAAGACTGATGTGTGCAAATAACAATAATCTTCAAAGTGAAGGACTAGAATCAAAGAATAAAATGTTTTTCTTCTGGAACTAGGAATTCGTACAAGCAAGGTCAGATAATTTTCTGAAAATAAATGTATTCGTCTTTTTCTGCTGTTTTCCCCCTTGGTTTTTTGATCAGTATTTACTAGAAACTCAAAGTTCTCAGGACTTAAGTGTTTGGTCTACAGCTCAGCACTGGAGAGGCACAGACACAGCATCAGAACACCCCAGGCCAATGACTTTTTTATATTTTATAGCCTTTTATAAATGGATTTTTAAAAACAAACAAACCCACCTCTTTGTTTTGGAAGGCTGAACTAACAGCTTTTTTTTGGGTAAGTTTTCACTACGTGCTCAAATATAAAATGATAGTACAGATTTATTGGGCAAGTGAATTACAACAATAGTTAAAAATGAACAAATTTTACTGAGTGACTGTTTTTATATACAGAACATTTCAACTCACATCCCAGTAATATTCTGGTTTTCACAGAATGTCAGGATGGTTGATCTTGGAAGGGACATAATGGAGGTCATCTGGTCCAGCCTCCTGCTCAAGCAGGTTCATCTAGAACTGGTTAGCTGGGGCTGACCATTTTCCTAAATTCAGGAGGAAACAACAATGAAAATTTTTCGTGGGATTTTTTACTGTTCGGGTTTTTTTAAATTATTAATCTCAGTACTCTTAGAAATGTGGGAATTATAGAAAGATGGTCTTTAGGCTGATTTCTTTGGTCTGCTTTGTACAGCTCTTCGGAAGTACTGGGCAGGCAGCCATATCATCAGAGCTTTAATTTCTATCAGTGATCTCTGCTAGAATTTCCTTCTGGATTATATCAGAATTTGAGTTCCTTGTTTGCCACCAAATACTCTTTCACACTGGTAGCATAGAAAGAGAAGTGAGAAAAAATGGATGTAGACAGAGCTGAAGAGACTTTGAACTTGATTTTGTGTTCAAAGTTGTATATTGTAACAACCTGTTACTTAAAAAATCTCTGAAATTCAGAGCATACATCCTCATTGGTTAAAGGCTTAAATTTTTAAAAAATATTAAAAAATCAGTATGTTTCTCATTGACTGTAATTTTGTCTCCTAACAATTATTCAACATTAGAACAAGTCCTTACTACCTTCTCAATATCTCTGCAGGAGAATATAAAACTTTTTAAGACAAGGTGTACATGGTCAACTTAATCTTGCAAATAATCTTTGCAGTGTGCGAGAGATTCTCCAGCATCTTCAGATCTGGAATTTAAAAGAGTTATCAAAGTTAAAAGGCAGGATTGCGGTTATCAGCCCAGCACTTCAGTTTTAAGAGGTGGCCTATTGATCAACACAGAGATAAAGCTGATCTGAGTAAGCATCACATGAAAAATTTCCAGTCCGGCCAATAAGAAACCAAAGTGTTGGTTCAGTGAAGACATTCTTTTGAACATTTAATCTCACCACCCATTGAATAGAAAATATAGAAAAGCTACATGCAAAAACTTGATTTTTTAAAAATATATACAATCTTCTCTTCCCATCACAGGAAGGGATCAGAATTTATTTTAGCTCCCACGATAAAATATTAACAAACCAGTCATCTCAAATACACTATTCAGGGCTTGGAAAAGGGAATTTGAAACAAAACTAAACGGAAAGATTCAGATGGGAATGGTACATTCACTTGGATCCAAGTCAAAGTAAGCTGTAAGTGATAAACCCTTCGTATGTGTGTATAATTCTTTTATATGGATGTTCTCCCGGTATTACAATTGTTTACTGTTTTACTTGTTCTATACTTACCTGTTTATTTTGCCTGTTAAATGGTTTCACCCTTCAAGCTTAGCATAACTGTTCACATGCAACCTTTTAGCAAAACTGCTTTAGTGCCTCCTGCTCTGGAGAAAACTGAGCAGTTAAAAAAATTCGCCCTATGGTTACTAGGCATCAGTGACCTGGGTGGCTGCTTTTCCTTTCCACACTGTGTACAGAACTTTCACTTTGGAAGGAGGAATATTCTGGTCTCCTGGGACTCAGAGATGATCATAGCTACACCTCCTGTGGAAAATACATGGATTCTTGCTCTGTTAGTTTCCTCTAAAATAAAAGATGTTTTGATGGTAAGTTTCCAATTAATAGACTGAAAGCAACCAGGTGACATGCCAATTATAACATATTGTAGAAGGTATTTAAGATGTATTTTCAAATCAGTCTGATCATGTTCCAAACTCACTTGAAGAGTATGATATTGCAGAGAGAGGATTTTGTATCATCACAGCAAGGGCTGACTGCAGTTATGCCATTTTGAAACTCTCTCCACTGATAAACAGCTCTGCATGTTTTTAAAGTCCTGTTTACTTATGTCTTTGTGGAACCGGCCCAACGTTTCCTAAGTATATTTTAAACTCTTTTTGTTATTTTTATTTCACAGGCATTTTCTTCAAGAAATCTTCAAGAAACATCTCTTGTTTCCACAGAAATAGCACTAACTTCTTTTGTAGTCCCAGTGCTTTCTGGGGACACGAAAGGCAGCTGTTATCTGCCATGCCCTGTTTCTGTGCCTCTGCTGGGGGTACTGGACGTAGTGCGCTGCAAGACAAATATCTTTCCAAATTAAGCTCCTAATCTCTCTCTGCTTTAGGTAGTATTGTTTAGTAAATATGAGCATGAATAACTCAGTGATCGTGTATGGCTGCTTCTGCTGTACTCTCTGTGATTCACAAATAAACTCTGAAAGGCTGTCTAAACAGTTTACAGTCTGGAGCTGTGCAAGTTTTGAGGAAAACACTCCAAAATGTGTTTTAAGAGAGTCTACACCCTTTATTCTTAGCCCAAATACACTGGGAGTGGGTTGAGGGTGTGCACAACACACTGCCTCCCCGAACATCTAATTTGAACCTTAGCCATACAGTCCTTTGAATAACACAGACAGAAGCTGATCCTTTGAAACTAACCCAGGTAAGTCCTGAATGAATAAAGATCAGCTATCTATGAACACTTTGGATTTTAAAAGATGTTGAAGTCGTATGTATGAGTTCCTTCCTGGTTTTTAAGTAAAACACAACTTCTCAAGGTATTTGAGGAACTTTCTAAAAGAACAGGCCAAATCCTTACACATAATCGAATAAATGCTACAGCGGCCAACTCAAAACACATTCATTTCACCACAGTGTGAACTCAGGAGCTGTGACAAGAGATGTGACAAAACCATGTCGCATCCAAACAAAGGTTTGTGTAATGTATCACCCGCAACCTGAAGTCTCAAATACTTACCTTTAAATATTTCATATTCATATGCTCACCAGCACCACATATGAAAATATGGCTTACACTTCATGTTCTAATTTCTGTGAACTATTCTTACATCTGTGAGTATTCCTATTGGCTTCTGTATAAAGCCAAATCATAAGAAAAAGTTCCTTTAAGATAAAACCATGCCTCCAAATGTAGCACTGCTGTTCCAGCTTTATGGCCCATGATAAATTACTTTCTCCAAGACAGGATTTGCCATTTGTAGATCAACCACTAGAGATAAAAACAGCCTTTCTGGTGGTAATTCATCACAGCTCTAACTTAGGTAGACTGTACCTTTCCTTTACATACAAAGCCTGCTCATTTTAAATCTAAACAAATTCACAGGGAGGAATTGAAAATTTTTCTTCTTTTTTACTTCATTTTTTTTAAAATTTAATCTGCAGTAAACTAAGCATAGATGTCTCCAAAAGCATGAGGCTGGTGAAGAGACATCACAATTTTCTTATTTGGAGAAATCTAATTATAAGTAGAGACATTCTTTTCCGAAAGTGCTCACGGATTTACAGCGTTGAAATCGTGCAGTTGGACTTGGGTTTCCCTGTCTCCCACCCCTCACCCTGACAAATCACCCTTGCCTGCTGTGACTGATAATCCCAGCTGGCTGCAGTGGCACCTCCCGGCTGTCAGCCCTGATGAACCGCAGGCCCTGGGCTCCCACTGATGCCTGCCAATGCAATGTTCAATACCTCAGCCCTCTCCCAGGCTCAGCTCCCGCCCACTGCAACTCTCTGCTCGACTATTTGGATCTCAGTTACCCCTCTGAAGCAATTTCCTGCCTCTTTCAGGCTCATTTCTCAACTCCCAGGTAACAAATTTTCAACCTGATTACAACTGGGTTAGTTTTAGTCCAGGCTCTTCTAAAGCAGTTGCATAATCTGAGCTGCTCTGCTGCAGCTGTTGTTGAACAAAAGTTATTTATAAACTGCAGACAAAGTCCTTCGATATTTACAATAGCTACTATGCAAAATATCAAGATATACTGCATCACACCATGGTTATTGTTTTCACTGGGACCTTACTGTTTGCTCGGTCCTCACTGTGAGAAACCCACAGCTGCATTTTGGATCTGACTGGGAAAGAATTTAAAACTTGAAAGTTCTGATCACAAATTTCCCATCGCCAAGTAAATGTCACCATGAATTTAATGAATAAAAATTGTATCTTTTTAGAATTGAAACTGACTCCATGACTGGCAACATCAGGATTTTTTTAAATAGGCTTTGGGGAAAAGCTGGCATTGTAGTCGTGTACAATTAATCACTTTTGCTTGCCCATTTAGTATCATATAACCAGAAAAAGTTTCCAGAAAGAAAGAGAAAGAGAAACTTTCCAGAATATAGTATTTGCAAGAGTATTAGCCAGGCTTCTTCACTGTTGCAAGCAGACACAGCCAAATCAGGAGAAATTAAGTTGGCAACGGGATCCAAATTAATCTTTGCTCAGATTGCATTTGTTTGTACAGATATTGCACTAAGGAAAAAGGCTGGGACTCAGCATGGTATCCACCACTCCTCCACCAGTGGAGGCCCAATGGGACTCCAGGCTCTAGAATGGATTTTTTTGGAACTACCTAAGGTAATTGGGTTTGGAAAGACTGCTGAACCATAAGTGATGGTCAGGGACCACCAAGTGGGCTGTGGAAACCTTAGAAGAAGAAAAAACTGACATGAACCCGAGCTTCTCTTGTGGATTCTTCCTTTCAGTGACAAAATAAATGAACAGGGATCCAAATTAGAAATACATTACCTAAGTTTATTAGAAGATTAATCGTATGGTAAATGACAGAGAATCTTGGATGAATTTCCCTGCAACTCCAGTTCTAGCATTCAGCAGAGGAAATAAAAACACAATGGAGTAATGAAACACTGTTAGAATCACCCAACCACCAGCTGAGTAAAATACCTATTTTTAAAGTTCTTGAAAACAGAAACCCTAAAAAAGAAGTGTACCCTGGTTGGAAAAGGTATGCTGTGATCATGAACATAAGCTGTGAAGCCTATCTAGAATGAAAGTCTCAACATGTAAAAGAAGAGGAATTCAGCAATTTTAATGAAATATATAAATAATAAGATATTTATTACAGGCCACTGGAGCATGATCAGAAAAACAGACAAAAAATTTTTCAGCCAAGAAAAGAAGGTAGAGCTATAACCATTTACAGGGTGGGGAAAACAACTACTGAATACTGTCAACTGGTATTTTCAAAAAGTTTAACACATAAGTATATATATATATATTCATATATATATACTACAAACATCCTTATCAGTAGCACATTTCAAAGGTATTTCATCTCCACATCATATCAAGCATGATAAAACAATGACATATCACAAGATATCCACACTCTGCTTGGAGAGAACAAACGCTGGACTCAGCACTACCTATGACCTTTAAAGTTATACCTTCTTCAACACCATCTGCCATTCAGGACACTCAAAACTATTTGTAGAGTTCCTCTCACGACGTTTATCTAAGAGCTTTTCAACATATAAACTCCAGAAAGGTAGCCCCAGCTCATGGCTTGACCCAAAACCTCAAAGAAGAGTGCAAAATAAAGAAGCCTTGACCAGAGAGAGAGAAGGTATGCATGAGAGGAAGACTAGTTTTCCAAGGGAACTCATTGCCATTTTAGCACGATGAACTATCAATATCAAACTGACACCTCTGTAAATAAGCTCTTCAAAATGCATTAGTGACACCAAACAAGTAATGAGCTCTCTTTTTGGAACTCTTTTTTGTTTGGTCTGAAATCAACATAGAACAACTAATTTGCATGCTTGAAGTGAAGGAATGAGGAGTTCCAGGCTGCAGCAGCTCCCTCCTTCCTCTTCATTTCTGAAAATTTTATCCGCAAAGCAGAGATTTAGAGTGGTGACCTGTGAAAAGCCACCTCCATGGACAGTGCTGGACAGCCCCAGAAGAAGGGCAGCTTGCAGTACAATGCAGTTGGTGGCTTACCTCTGCATTCATGCTCAGAGGCAGTTCTTCAACGCAGGAGACAATGTTTAGCCTTATCTTTAACCTCTCAAACTAAAGGACAAATTGTGTTGTCCTCTCTCTTGATTACCCCACCAGGACCTGCCAGTCTGCTGACACCATTTGCGCTCACCAACCGCTTTGCATGATCTAGTCCAAGACCTTTCTCCAACTTGACCAAACCTAGTTTAAGGGACTAGATGTGAACCAAGCTCACTACTTACCTCCTTTGATCTAAGGCTTTCAGGCCCTAGCTCACCACAATTTCCTGGCTGTAAAACTCTTGCTGCTCAGAAAGGAAGAAGAAAGCTGTTTGCTTTGCTGCCCACAAGACAGGACCCTGCCTGGAAGCAAAAGGAAAGAGTTTCATGTCTCACTGGAAGCAAAACTCCACTCTTTCAAGAAAATCTTATTTCTATCTTTTTCATCCTCTGTCCATTCTTTAGAGCTGGCCAGTCCTCAACATGGTGCTTTATATGTGTGTGTGGTACCAGGAGGCCTGGAGGCAGCGAGCAGTAAAAGTAGTACTCAAGCAGTCAAAATTGTATCCATAAATACACGTCAAGTCAAGCAAGGGGAGTCAGCACAAATAATATCCAGTCATAACACAATAAAAGAATGATCCTGATTTGGATATCACAAAGTATCAGTGCCTTGATTCAGATTCATCAATTGCCATAAAAGTTAAGGTTTCCTTTTTCTGGTAAAAATCCAACTTACTGGGGCATAGATTCGAAGCAGCCAGAGTCATTACCTGGTTTGAACTCCCACATAGCACAGAACATTAAATTAGACTGAGGTACCCCCGATTTAGTCTCAAAATTCTGGACATCAAACACAAAGGAAGTGTTAGCACACAGTAACCATCTCCAGTAGATTCTCGTTTTTAGTGAACAATAGCAAGACCCAATACTATAATTTTCTGCCCAAGAAAACCTCATGACAATTGACAAATACTTGAGAAAGCTTTACAATCTCTCCACCATTTGACAAATATGGAAACTGAAACTCCAAGGCATCAAAGTTAGGCACAGGGAAATTAATCTGTAACTAAAGCCAAGCAAAATTTATATGCACTAATGAAAGTCTGAAAAGTGGGGTTTAAACGAGATTTGAGTGCCAGGAAGGCTTGCTGCCTGGGCCTTCACCTTACCCAAGCCACTATAAAGTGAACATAAAATAAAGGATTTCTGAGTCTCAGCACCTTTTTTCTTTTACTGAGGAAAGCTACTGCTTATTTTTATTTACATTTGTTAGCTTGGTATTCTTGCAGAGGAACAGCACAGTGGTGGTAAAGCAAAAGGTAAATTTTTTCACAGAAGAAACTACTGAAGTTACAGAAAGAAAATCTTCTGTTCCACGGAAGGCTCCATATGCCTGTCTAACCCAGCCATATTTCTGGGGTTAAATGATGCAAAGATAAAAAGCTGACTTTGTGAAACAAAGGTAAATAGCAACCCAGATGCTCTCATTCATATTCTGAAGTTATTGCCATCAGCTCTGTGACCAACACATTTCACAGCTTGTGAATTTCCAACAATCATAAATTAGGGCGGTAAGTGAGGACCAAGTACAGTCCTATAAACCTTTGGAAAGGTTTGCTTTATTTATATTCCAGTTGGGGACCCTACCAATGCTCTAAAGTTTATAAAGTATTGAAATCCAGTAGAAACCAGTCCTCAAATCATTCATTTTATATTTCTGATGGCCTGGCTTATAACTATGTATTTGTACTGCTCCACAAGTTCACATACAAGGTAAAGAGCTATGATCTATTCTTTGTCGTTCTTCCGAGCAGAATTAGGTCCACCAGGTGCAAAAAAACTGTGCAAGCTTCACATAAAACAAGATTATGTCTCCAAGGAAGAGGAATAACCCTTCCTTTTCAGAGGCTTTGTTTAGCCCTCTTGGCTCTTACATGAGAGCAAACAAAAAAAAATTTAAAATCTGGAAAAAAGTTCCTAAGGTCACTCAGTTTGGTTCTGAAGGCATAACCAACTATACACAATATCTAAATGCTAAACTAATGTACAGATTCCCTTTTAGAGGAATTTGTCCTTCTAGGTGAGATGTACTGATGATACATGGGAGGGAGAACCTGTGACATTGCCCCATAAACGCTATTCCCTAACATTTTGTGTTCTAAGTCATACGTGACACCCATGACTTTCCAGAATCCAGCACTGGCACTCATTGTACGTTCACTTCATAGAACTTCTTTTCTAGGAAAGGTTGTATTTAATGATGTTAAACTGCATTGAAAATATTTGTGACATCTGTCAAATTAATTTTAAAAAATTCATTAGGGTCAGTGTAACTGCAATAAATACAAAATTAATAGCATGGGGGTTCTTCTAAGGTTACATTAAAATAACATTCGGGATCTGTCTGAATCTGACAAAATCCAGGGAACTGGCTACAGCCACAATTTGTCCTTAAATTCTTTGTGCCTACATAGGAAAGGTGCTAAATAATCCATATTTTTTTATTCACAGTGCTCCATCAGAGTGGGGTTAGAAAGTAGTCTCAGAATTAAACCTGGGATTTAGGCAGTTCAGCCTCATTTGCCTTACACCTTTCCTAGGGCAAGTTACTCTTTTGATCCATTTTTGTAAATTCTGGAAAACTGCATTTAAATCTTCCCAGAGGTGTTTTGAGGAAGAGTTGTCATCTACTGGTGGTGTAAAATGCTCTGATCCTTGTGCACAGAAGGAGATAGAGCATGGCAAAATCCTACTGCTCTCTGTGCTGCAGGCAGTGCCTACCCGGACACGCTGGAACAGGGGTTTAAATATAAACATCACTTGCCTGAATTCATTCCTTTCCCTTCCTGCATTCCCTATTTTCCCCTCGTGACACTATGTCTCAGAAATACACCTTCTCTTGCTCCAGAGAAAAGGACATGACAAAATTTGGACCTCTGCACTGCAACTCTTAGGATCACTGGAGAATGACATTTCGCCTTCCGTATTTTCGGTCCAAAATATAAAAATACGGAGACAAATTAAATCACATTAAATCTAGGATAGTTTTGAAATTTGTCAAGTCAATTACTTCATCGAAAAAAAGCCCTAATGCAGAGCTTTAATTTGGAATGTATGTGCCAAGTACTGCTCATAGCTCAGTATTTTTAAAACAATATACCAGTGACTTCAAGGACATATGACTGAATCCTGTATCTTTTAGCTAAATTGAAAACAGGCAGACAGGTAAAATTCTCTTTTCCAAATTTACATCTGAGTCTTTTCCCAGTCGTACAGAAGAAGCCATTCTCACAGGGCTTTTAAGTACATCTTTAAATTGCAATTTTGTTACTTAGATCTGAGTGACAAGAAAGATGAATCATGTCTCAGAATTTATTCAGCATTGCTAATTAAACTCATTCCTGGAGGCCTGGGAAGCACTAAACCACTGGAGTGTAGCAGTGAAAATTAGTGATTTGAATAGAAGAATCATGAACTTTGGAAAAGAAAACATTACCCATCGGTGGAGCTCACAAAATAGCCTCTTACAGAAACTAAATAAGATTAATGAAGGTGAAGTCAAGAAAAACAACAGCTTTTAAAAGTCCTCATGTCTTATTTTCTAAAGAACACATAAAATAGACTCAGAGCCACTAAAAACCCTTAACATGCACATTTAACACAAAAATAGGGAAGCCAGTTTTATAGGCCTCACCTTACTATATTGCACAGAAAAAAAGAATTCTTTTCAACAAAAATAATTTAAAAACAATTCAAAAGAAAATAACCATCAAATATTTCCAAGTATTTGGGTCCAGATCCTGGCCCTTCAAATTTTGTCATATTTCAGTTAAAACTGTTAACATAGGTGTTTCAATGCTACCATTAATGTCTATTCTCAGTGAAAGAACTATGCATCCTCCCTGATTTTCTTCCTGCTGCATAGCCTAGAGACTTGCACACCCAGCACACAGCCCTTGAGGCTCAGCTCCTTCACTTCGCAACAAACAAAGCACAGATATGACAATAAAATTCTGTCAGGATAACGTGGCTACTGCATCTGGAAATCCATGCAAAAGATGGCAAAGAGGAAGCCTTCGAAATCAGAAGTCATTGGTGAAATGTTGGATTTAATTTAGGGGTTAATCTCCCGGTGGGAAGGCCAGGGCTTCTGGCAATGGCAACTAAGCTTGGACCTCAGTGGGGCCAGGGAACCACGGAAGACTGTGATTACTTAGCACAGTGCCTTGCTGTGAACCCTGGTATCACTCCCAAATCACACCAGAACATCCACGCAAATGTAAATCCCACAGCTGTCAGAGGGCAGCTCTGAGGAAACCTGAATATCACTGGTGAGATTGGAATTGAACTGCTTTCAGAGTGGGGTTAGACTTGCCCTCTGCTGCACTAGAAATGAATAGAGAAATGCATGCATAAACAACTGTAGCACGTACACGTAATAAAACACACATTCCAGGACTTCAAAACTCTCCTGTAAATCCCAGGCTTCTATCATGTTCCTTTTTTAAAAGGGAGGAAAATAACTATGTGATTTTTTTTTAGTAATAAACAGTTTTAAGAGATTTCATCCAGTTGGCTGAATTATTCTATTTTTTATAATGCTATATTGTGGCTTCAATGATCAGAGACCCAGTCCATTTAGCAAGCACTTGTAAGTTCCAAGAGTAAAACACAGCAACCACAGTTCTCACAACGTACCTTCAGAGAAAATGCAACTTTGCCAACAGCATGATCAATCTGTGGTTGGCCCAGGGTTGTGGCTGGTTGTAGGTGTCACTCTCTTCGACAAACTCATGTAATTTGTGATTGAGCCATGCTCTGATAAATTCCTCGTGCTTCTCATAGGGGTGTCTCAGACCTGGAGTCCCCCGTAACAGCATTGCCAGTGCTGGAATCCAGCTGTTCTGCATATACAGGCATTTAGTCTTTCCACTACAGCATTTATGAATCTGTACACTCAGAAGCCTATTACTTAGAAGCAATTCATCTCTAAGAACAAAAGAAAAAGCTCTTAAAAAAAAAATGTATCCAGCTTACCAAAAGGGCTCAGCCTTAGATGTAAAACCACACTGATACCTGAAACCACAATCCAAACCCCATCACCTCCATGACAAGGATATTGTAGCAATAAAAGTGCATCAGCTCTTGAAATCCTGCACTGTTTGGTGACCTGCTCCAGAGAGGTTCTGCAGAGATCCATTACCTCTGGAGGTTATGGGCTGGACCGAGCAGCAAAACACAGAAATGTGATCTCTGTCAGCCTTCACACGACACTTACAAAACTAACACACGCTGCGACATAACTGATGACTTTTGTTCAAACCCACCGGGTGACTGAACATGCACAGCCCTATAATTGCTCTTTAAGCAGAGAGTTTTCTTGATGATTTGGAAAGTGGGAGACCAAATGTAAAACTCCACCAATACACTAGGCAACCAACAGAAAATCCAGCCAAACGCTAACAGGAGTAAAAAAAACAGTTTAGAAAAGCTGTTTCTATTAAAGTTCCCTTTGAGTGCAGAGTTCTGAGTTTGCAAGAACATCCCCTTTTATGTTGTTCACATTTAAAGCTCCTCACCAGTGCAAATTACCTCTGACCATGGTTATTCAGTGAAAAACCCTCACTTTCCAGAATGCTAAATTAATATCAGGAATATGAGATCTGAAAGGAAAATGTCAACTGGAATTAAACCGAAACTGTCCAGTAGCACTCCTCAACATCTAGCCTTGCTACAAACAATATCGAGTTCAGCAGCAGCAAGAAGTAAGCAAAGCTTCCCTGAAGATGATTTTGTGATTGTCTGATTCCATGATCCTCATGGTTTCCTGAAGATATTTCTTAGGCAAGAAGGACAACAGGATACAGTAACCTTAAAAAAAAAAAAAGAAAAATAGTGCCTATGCCCAAGTCATGGAAGCAAGATATGGCTCTTTTAAAAATTTATGAGATTTTAAAAATTTATTAGATTGTTCATAAAAATTGAGTCTATAGAAAATAAAGAAAAATATAATTATATATTATTTATTTTAAATACATAGCTCATATAGTTAGATTCACTGTAACTTCAAAAAAAAGTTTAATTACAAACCTTGCAGTGCATTTAAACAGTTAAGAAGTTTCTGAACTTTTCTTTTCCCTAAGAAAAGATGTTCTCAGGTTGCAGCTATCCTGAAAAAATAACTTTCCAGCGTTTGAGTACTTTTAAAGAAAGTATTGCTAACCCAGCAGCACATTAGTATGTCCTTGAGGACAGAGCAGGAGAAATACATATCACGTATCACTGTGCTTTTAGAATTAAAGAGCAAGGGAGAACAACAACGGTAGTGTAGCTCCTAGTGAGAGGTGGATTCTTCAGCAACAGAAAGCTGCCCTGGTTTAGGGATACCTCTGCTCTCTTGGGGGAGTTTCACGCTATGGTAGAATGCTGTACTTCTGGTACCTTACAGAGGGGTTAATCCTTCCAAACCTTTGCTTTGAGACAACTTATGGGACCTGTAGCACAAAGAAGGGCAGAGCCACAGACAAATGATTAGAAGTCTGAAAAGATCTCTTCATGAGCAGAGACAATCATGAAGAGGACCATTGCTGACCAAGGGGGTATTCAGCAAAGGCATATTAAACAATGAAAGATACAGAGAAAACAGGCACTTAGTATTTAGTCTGTATTATACCTGACTTCTAATGAAACTGAAGTGTAAGAGCACATAATTAACTAGTGGAATCCCTGGCTTTACTAGGGTTGGAAGAGGAATTCAAAACATTGCAAAGACAAGCTTCCCACTCATTTTGGAATGGATGTCTCTCAATACTCCTCACAGAACATCTTTCACTCTTTAATAAAATTGTAATTGAAAACACTATAAAAACGGTGTGATTCAATGGGTCAGCTACAGACCTCTTATGATTACACTTTGGTAATCAGTGACAGATTATAAAAACATTCAATGTTCTATTAGAGAAGGAAATTATGCTTACATTTCATGGCATGTCAAACAGTGGCTGAGAAGAGACAATGAAGAACCTTTCCACTCCTTTTACCCTGCCTTCCCTGGACAAGTTGTTCTGACAGGCTATTTTGGAGCTCCATCCATCATCCTCCAAGCGATCCCCCAACAGCCAGGATCAGATGCAGCATACCAAACTACATGACACATTATGACACACTCCTGTGTGACCATCCTAACGCACTTGCAAAACTTCAGGCACTTACAGAACACATTAATAAAGTTTTCTTTGGAGACTTCCTCTTCAAATTTAAGATTACATACAGTGTTTACAGTGTAGACGGTCATCAGAATGGAATTTGACTATCTTAGCCATTTGAAAATATATTGCTATATCTTGGACTTTTAATAAGGTTTCCACAGATTTTATATGGGTCAAAGGGAGGGAAAGTGCTTCTAAGATACTTTTAAGATACCGCTTCCATTCCACTTAGAATGGAAACTGCCTTTTTGACACCTAAAGCTGCGGAGGTCTTGATCTGCTTTTCCTCAGGTAGAGAATCCATTAAGTGATGAACAATTTC
The DNA here is from genome assembly GCA_013397725.1 of Rhagologus leucostigma. Taxonomy (NCBI): domain Eukaryota; kingdom Metazoa; phylum Chordata; class Aves; order Passeriformes; genus Rhagologus; species Rhagologus leucostigma. Next base: position 230,235 of record VZTD01003609.1, read on the forward strand.
TCAAGCAGGGTTATGAGCTCTTTACACTTTATGCACACAGCCTCGGATCTTTCCAGCTACTTTGAGCATTTTTAATGCATGAATCAGCCACGGGCCCTCGACTGCAAGAACCACAAAGTTCTGTACTGAGATGTGAAGGCAAAGCACACTGAGCTCTCCTGAGCCAGTTCGTGGATTTGGGGCATTATTCTGGCACCTGAGGGAGCTGTCACAGAATTTTGTGAATTTTTTTAGGATACTTTGAGGAGCACATTGACAGAAGCCCTCAAATTTCTTGCAAGTACCATTCTTCTGAAATTCATTTTTAAAAAACTAAAATCCAGAACTTCCTATCTTGCCTGCTCTAACAGCAGCATTTTCTCTAAGGTCATCACCAGATGAATAGAATGTTTTGTTCACCTTTCAGCCTAATCAGACAAGATAGATCTTGTTTTGGAAAGACGTTCGGTTTGTAATGTAAAGTGCACATTGAAAGATGTTTAAGTTTTCTGTGTATGCAAGGTTTTCCAGAGACTTTGGTGGTGGCATCAGCTGTGTTTCACAGCCTGCTCACCCAGGAACAGGCTGTTAAGGGACTGTGCGAGCCCTGTCACCACAACACAGGCTGCAGGAAAGCAATGCCAGCCACAGTGCAACTCCACACCAAACACTCTGTGTGTGACTTCGCAAAAGGGTTTCCCCAAGAATTACAACTAAACTCCATTCTTTTTATGGGTTTGTCCTTTTATTTCTTTTTTTGTCCTAGGAGGGACTAGAGAAAGTTGTTAGGAATATACACATGTTTAGATAGCATGCACTATTAATTAGAAAAGTCTAATTCCTCAGTTACAAAGGAAGCACAGAACATTCTTTAACTTTGCATTTTCCTCACTGAATCAAAGACAGTTAAAAAAAGATAATTCTTAAATAAACTGGAAAAAGTGAAATGCCTAAAAAACAGTGCAAGAATGACACTTTTTTTCCAAAATGAACTCCATAGCAAAAGGAGCAAAATGGTCCTCTTAAAAACCCAAGCATCAAGTTCTTTCTCAGAAGTTCGGACTAACTTCCCCATGCATTCTTCTTCTTATGAGACTGATACTTAATAAATCATATCCATTTGTTTGTGTCTGTTTTCACTGGAGACCTGGAAAGGCCAAAGCTCATTTGCTCTGTGTAGACCCAAAGGGAGACCACACCATTTACCAGAACAGAAATCACTTTTCCTTATTCCAGTGCAGCATGTTGGTTGTTGTATTGATTGTCATAATCAGATGAGAAATAAAGTAATTCCATATATTGTTCCTGCCCCAAACCACTACATTATAGTTCTACAATACCTGAAACACAAATGTACAATACTGTTTTCAAGTATCTAAATTGTCCATTTGGTTAAAGAGCTTGGAGACTCCTGGAGGAAGCATGGCAAAGATAAGGAAAGACCAGAAGGATAACTAAAAATCTATAATTAAGACGATGTTTTGTAGAGTGTGCGACAGAAATCATGCAAAAATCATTCCACAGAAATGCTAAAAACCTGTGAGAAATAACAAAGTCATTTAAATGCAGTTTTAGTTTAAACGTGAACTAGCACAGGATTGATGTGATTTTTTACATATCTATATATAACCCAGCAAACCTGTAGATAATGTACAGAAATGATAATGATCACTGGATAAAAACCACTATAGATTAATGAAAAAATCTGAACAAATCCTGAACTGCTCAAGGAAGGGTACACAGTTCTGACAGATCCCTTAGCACAAATGGTGGGAGTAAAACATATCCACATGATAATCACATCCTTACCAAAATTGAAAACGTATGTGAAAGTCATGGTGGTCTTGCAAAAATATAAACTCATAAACGATTTTTTGATTTGGTGTCATCATTCATTTCTTTCATTTGAGAAATCAGTTTTAGTAGGCCATGCAAAGATTGATGGCTTTTTCATAAAAGGATATTTTATGAAATAGTGAAATGTAGCATATTTCTACCTGATAAATGCAGAGACCTGTAAACTTTGAACCCACACTGGCCTTTGTTGCTCATGACCCTGTATAAGTGATTTATTTTCTTTTAACAACTGCAGTCTGCAGGAGGTAGAATATACTGCGTAGATCTTTAATTCTGTTGAAAATGGAACAGTTTAAACAGAATGGCTGTCATTAGAGGACCTATTACTGAAAAGCCATATTATCTTCATTTCAGTATCCCTTTTAGGAATGATATTTATGGTTGGAGAAAATGCGTAATTTATAAAAACAACTTGGTAGGCTGCTGCAGAGCAATGGAAGAGTTGGCATCCTTAGCCCCACATCAGGGTGTCTACAGGACTGCATAGGAGCTAGAGACTCTGGAAACCTGGCACATGGAAAAGGATAAAATCAGAAAACTGGCCGGTTGTCTAGAAGAACATCTTGAGGGAACTGAGCACTCTCCACCCTTGTGAAACATTTGGATATCAAAGCTTTAGCAAATTCCAAGGAAGTAATACTCTGCTAGAATTTTTCTGCCAGGCTATCAACACAACAGCACCTTTATTGTTGACTTAAGTGAATTCAGTTTCTTTTTCGCCCTCCTTTCACTGCTTTTTGTTTTTATTTGGTTAATGTTCAACGAAGTCAAACAGCCTGATAAGCATACTTCCCACTCCTCGGTGTGCATGTCACCATGGAAGTTAAGCAGACCAGTCCTCTTCCATGTGTAGGGAGAAACCATCTCAAATCCAAAACATTTACCCTATAGAGATCCAACTTTGTTTCGCTGCAGTGGGGACTGACGTCAGGTAGCTCCCCCAGCAGCGCACCACAGCACTGCTCCAATAATCCTCATCAGCTGACAAGCCCACAAAATCCTAGCAGGGTTTAATGTGTATCTCTGCATTATCACATAGTGCCCAAGGCTCCTTCTTATAAAAGCACATGGGTATGATCAGAGAAATGAATAATGCTTTTTTAAAACTCTGGTTTGAAGTTGCTCATTCATGAAACAAGCTTCTGCTAAGCAAATTCCGTGTTTGTGAAACATCTCACGAATATATGGTGCTTTAATAAAAACAATGAATGTTTAAAGCACCCCTACTTTTCTCTGCTCTTCATTATTAGAAATAAATCTTATGAAGCAGATAAAAGTATTACAATTAATCCCTCCTGAATGGAGACAGTATGTACATATTTTCAATATGACAGAAAACGGCTTTGACTAGACTGGCAACAACTGGCAAACTGGTTTTATAGTTTTGATTTATTGAATATTAGGAAATAGACTTTTTAATAACAATTCCATTTAAGTATTCATTAAAATGGAATTAGTACAAGCAGGGCCAGATTCTGATATCCATACTCTTGTCAGACAGCATTTTATTACAGAAAAGTCTCACTGACATCAGTGGGATTACTTGTAAAAGGCCATTCAGCATGAGTGAGAACACAGAGCTAGACCCTACCAGGGTAGAGAGGTTTTAGGTACTCCCCCCTGACCCGCATGTGCCCCACACATCCTTTGGCAATGGGTGGAGCAGTATGGAATTGCATGCTCCAGGAATCTCGTCCACACTGGTGTGCATCAACTCCTGATCTCACAAATACCTGACCCACCTTGTCCCTGCCCTAGGTATATGGGATATGGAATATATATCTTCATCCTCACAAAGGAAATAATTCCCAAGTGCTGATTATTTTGATTTATATTTATCTTCATAGTTCTTTCAGTCAGAGCAAGTTTGACCCAACGAATGCATAGCACATGTTGCCATAAAAAAACACTACGAAGATGAATTTTGATTTATAAGAAAAATCACTCAAAAGGAAAAAAGTAGGGGGCTACAGTAATGAATCTTACTAAAGGATCAAGGCTGCATACTCCACTTCTCTAAACTGCACAGTAGAAGAAAAGGCCATCTTGCATTTTTGTTTTGTACACTTCTGATTTAAATATACAAATAAACAAATTCTAGTAAACTCTTGAGATGGCATCGGGTAAAGAGAACTTAGTTATTAAAGTTATTGATAATTAGAAAAAGCGTAATGATTTTTCCCATATGTAACCTAAAATGTCTCAAATTCTGAGTTATAGCACCTGTACTGTATTTCTTTATTCAGTAATCTCTATACAGATGGGAGGAGGCTGAGAAATTTGACCTTTATCCATAAAACAATGATGGATGAGAAAATTATGAATGTCCTAATTTAGCTTTCATTCAAAATTATTTGGCAAAAGATTTTGACAAATAATTTTCAGTATATACGCTGTAATTTCATATTTTTATTACATACACAGGTCATACCTGGAATATGCTTCTACTCCTTGACTGGCTGAACACAGAATTCAGTCCTGACAGCAAATACTTCACAGCCTGTTCAGTGCATGTACAGCCCTCCCTCCTCTAAAGGGCTGCAAAATCCCACAGCAAAAAACTCGTTTGCCAATAGAAAAACAAATACAGTCAAAACCAATTTTTCTGATTCTTCTTTAAATATAAAAAAGATCTATTTTTTTGTTTTAGCATAATCTAATGTAATGTATTATAGATATAGCATGATATAATATAGTACAATTAGCAAACAGACTACTTCCTATTGTTTAACGTTGGTTTAAAAACTGCCCAACACTCAAGGTTTCTGCTGCAGAGTTCTCGAAGGTCAGACTTGAAAGCTTAAACTTCAGGTTCTGCTGAGATAAAGGCACAGTGCTTTGCAAAGTTATGCTATTATCCCTGGTTATAATCTTCACTGACTTCAGAAATAATTGCTTTCCTTAAACAAAAAGGAAGTCTGATTCTAATTTGCTATCTAGATCTACATTCTTATATTCTTTTTATAGATTTTTGAACAAGTTATCACTGGAATCTTCCTTCACTCAAACATAAGTGAAAGTTTTATCTTACTTCAGATATCACAAAATTAATTTATGACTAAGGAAACAAAACCTTTTGTCTCACAGTATATTTCTTTGCGACAGCTGCGGTATTTCACTGAAAGCACAAAAGCTGTGATGGTCTGGACTGCAATCAACCATTTTTAATAGGAAATTTTTAAAGACTTTTAATAAGATCTCCTAACATAATTTATGGGGAGGGGTTTTGAAGTGAAGAGGCATTGTTTGGCAAAGTGTTCCTCCTCTAATCTCAGGAAATTTAAATAATTGAGTGCTCATTTCCTCTAAACTTAGGATTTCTCCTTAAAAATGGTTCAGAAAAACACCTGCTACATTAGCAGCAAAATAAGCGTACCGACAGTCCAAAAAAAAATACATTTCTAAATGCTTTTCAGAGGCAAAACTCCATGTCAGAACCCAATATTATTAATAATAATGCAATATTGAATTTCGCTTCTTCAATTCAGAATTTCTAATACATATTTTGAATGAAGATAGCTGGTCAGGGCAACCGCAGGTATTTATTTTAACCGACACAGTTAGGGGAATAAGTGTACAAAAGTGGAGAATTTACAGATTACAAGAAAACCAGATAAGCACCCAAAAATTACTATACTTACTGAAGTTATCCAGAGTTCCTCTGGCTACAGAACTCGGCTGGAAAAATAAGGATAACAGGCTTCCCCTGAGATCTCTGATATATCTTGCAAGAAGAGGCTCAAAGGGTATTTTAGCAGTTTCCCTTTAGCCCCAACGAGAACTAGGGAAAAACCAGAAACATAAGTAGGAAGCACACTCCGATACATTGATAAAGCTAATCAAAGCTCCTAAATATGAAACAGATTTAGTTTCACTGACTGAGAACTTAGATGAATTATTTGGATCTGAATTATTTTTCATCTTTTTTGAGTAACTCATATGCCGTAATTCTGACTTAAACTAAAAGCTGATTTAACTGTGTTCGGCTCGTCTAGGCTGGCTAGAATCTCTCTCCCAAAGGAGAAAAGAAAGAGAGGGAGAACCTTTAAAGCGAGGAGTCCTGAAGAGCTCAGGCACAGTCGCGGTACGCGGGACTCGCCCGGGTCACTGCGAGTCCAAGACCTCCAGAGGGCACTCAGCACAAAACGGATCGCACCGGGAGGGAAACGGGGTGCAGTTTCCAGCGGCCACTCATCCTTACGCAGCTTTCCGGAGACACAGCTCAGCTCTCATCTTTCCTACAGAGAGAACCATAATATTAATTAATTACATAAAGAAATAGGAATTCTGAAGAAGAATAATTTTGCCGTCATAGAGTCTGTACTTTCTTTCTTTATTGGAGATCGTTTTCATCAATGCCTTTAATGAAAGAGGATCAGCTTCTACAGTCAGCCTTAAACCCTTTATTTTCAAAAGCTGTCTGCTGGTTTCAAAGAGCCTCCATTTAAAAAATGCTTTTTAAGACATGGTACCTAAAGGACTTTGTTTTTTTCAGTCACCACGTTCAAAGAACACAGGACAGAATGTCACTTCTTTCGACTCCACCTCTCTCCGGTTTGCCTACAGAAACAAAACAAAACAAAACAATTTGTAGTGGGTATCAGCCAAAATTCCTCTTTTTCCTTCAGCATTTAAGTCTTATTCAGGCAGTAAGACTTTCCCCATGTTACACAGACATACACAGACACACACACGTCAGCCAGTTGTAGTGACCTCCTTCGGTTCCTGCCCCGGGGTGTCCCTGAGGTGCTGCTCGCAGCCCTCCCCGCAGACCCGCTGCCCCAGGGCACTGGGTGGATGAGGCTCCCCGGGCCGGGAGCGCTGGGAGCACCAGTCCTGGCAGCCCCCGCGGGGACCTCTGGCTCCCTTGCTTTAACCCCATCCACACTCCGTTTCTGAACTGGCTTCACGAACTGCGGACAGGACTATAAACAACTGCCTCGTTTCCACAGAGATGTCATAATTCCAATAACACTGAAAGCCATTCCTCCACTGCATCCTCTTTGCATAGGTAGTTTCACAAAACACATACTGCCCCCTTTATATTCAAAGCAGCCTTCCTGATGTACAAGTTCAAACCCCAGCTATCATCTATCATCTTAATTCTTCTGGGACAAATAAAGTATCATGCAACAGACCATATGTGGATATTTCAGCAGAGCTCTTTAGAGTCATGTCCTGTCTACCCAGCGTGATCCATGGTTATTTTATTTTTGTATATTCAGAATAATACATGACAAACCTCCATCTGGGTGCACTGCCTAAATAAAAATAGACACTGGGGGTGGGAGTTCCCTGTGTGAGTTGGGCCATTTACATGTCCTGGGGTAGCTCGGGCATCTGCAGAGGAATTTCAGACACAGCATGGGATCTACAGGACACTCATTGCAGCTTTCAGGCATGCGCAATATTCCAGAACGTAAATTGGCAACAAGCACGTGCTTCAGCACCTGAAATATCTCCTAAAGATGTGTGAAAATCAAATGCACGATATATCCCTATCCCCCGAGACGTTGGATCCCAGTTACCTTTATGGTCACAGGACTGTGTTAAGGAGTACTAGAGGAAAGTCGCCCACACTTTAAAAATGCTCAAGCACTCATTGTCTGAAAATCAGATCCCCTTCGAGATCAGACACACAAGGGAGAGACCTATCTCTATATCTATCTGTAACTTCCAGGATGCTGATCTCTGACATACAAAATACTGGTAAGACTATCAATCAGACCATATTAAAATATTCTGGTTAAAAGATAATTAATCAGCTACAGTAGGGGTAATATTTTAAAAATACTGCCTAAAGTAGAATAAACTAATTAGGCAGGATTTGTATGATGGAAAAATTAAAAGTTGAAGCATTATTTAAAAGTTACACAAGCATGTACATGATCAAAACTAAGCAGAGTCATGACATTTAATAAAGGCAGTGTGGGCCTTTATCAGGTTCATTGTGCTCAGTGCTGTGGAAACTCAGAACCTGGTGTTAACAACGCTGCTCTGGGTATTAGACTCAATAACTAAGTTTAGTCATGATTTGGCCAGGTTTATAAAACAAGGAGGTTTGTGTAAGCAGTCTTTACTAACTGGGTTACTGGTTAGACTTAGTGATTTTAGGTCTTTTCAACCTTAGCAATTCTATTGATTTTCTGGGCTTTCATTTTAGCCTCTGAACACGGGGAAAGTCACTCAGTGTTCCTGTTGGTCTGCCAGAGCTGAACAGGAAACTTCTTGAGCAGAAAACACGCACAACACACCGCTCACACCGAGTTAGGGTTCCTCACTTCTCACTGGAGCGTGAGCGCAGGCGGTCAGTCAAACTAAAGAGAAGGTGACCAGCCTCCGTTTGGGAACTGGTGTCCTTACTCCCACCACGCTCCACTCCCGACACATCTACACCAAGTCTGCTATTTAACCTGTTCGTGGAAAAAGTACTAGGCAAGAAGCATTCAGCTTTTAAGTGGGGAGGAACCAAAGTGTGTATGTGAGCGGACCGGGGGAGGGGGTTGGGAGGGGAGTAGGGGAGCGGGTGTAGGTGCCGCGGTCGCGGCCGGGCAGCCCAGGTTCCCGCCCGGCGGCGGAAAGGCCGGCGGACCGGGACGGGGCCGAGTCGGGCAGGGCCGTGCCGGGAAGGGCCCAGTCGGGAAGNGCGGCCTGGCGCGGTGGCGGAAGCCGCTCCGCCTTTCCGGAGCGCGGCGTGCTCGGAGCCATGAGCGTCCCGGCCTTCATCGACATCACCGAGGAGGATCAGGTCAGCGCCCCCAGGGAGCCATCGGCCCCGGGCCGGGGGAGTGATCGGCCCCGGGCCGGGGGTGTCTGGGCCGGGCCGTGTCGGGGGGCGGCAGCCGGGGCCGGACCTGCCCCGCCGTGCGCGCCGCGAGCTCTCCATGAACTCGTCTGGGCTGTTCCCTACTGAGACCGAGCAGGCGATAGAGGGAAACCTGAACATAATGACTGAAAGATAACCCTGTGTTTGCAGTTCCTTCTTCAGTGTTCCACCTCCACGGCATTCGTTTTCATCGCTCCTCGGCCCTACTTTTTATTTAGGAGAAGAGAAGGGGTTCACATATGGGCATTACTTATGCACCTTGGGTTTGCAGGATTCTCGGTGCTACAGGCGTGGGAACTGGGATTTCTGTCTTTGAGCTGCTGCTTTGTTGTGCCTTTGAATTTGGGGGCTGCTTGTTCCCAGTGTCATTGAAGTATGTATATCTACATATTTATATATGTACACACAACTTATATACGATGTGTATGTATACACATTGGAAATCTGCAGGAAATGCAAACACGGCTACCAGCCTTCAGCCCAGTTTTCACTTGCCATAATGCCATAGTACAGCCTCATCAAGTAGCTGGTCTGAAACATCCTCAGTACAGCAGTTTGTCCCGGGGCATTTATGTCTCTACTCTGGTTCCAAAATTATTTGACGCTGAACGTGATGTAAATGACACTTCGTGTCACAGCAGCCTCCTGGTCAGAGGTGCTCTCTGCCAAAAGTCGCATGGCCTCAGATTGTTTCTGAAGGGTTATGGTTCTGCTGCTGAAGCCCTGAATTGTAAAGGTAATGAATAGGCCTGTTGCTGAGGGAAAGGTATTTCTTGGTGTAGGTTTAAGTCCTAACAGTGTAAGGCAGCTCATAGCATTATAAGGCTGGGTTGAATGGGGCTTTGGGTAACCTGGTTTAGTGGAACATTCCCTGCCCATGGCAGACGTGTGGAACAAGATGATCTTTAATGTTACTTCCAACCCAAGCCATTCTGTAATTAGATTAGAAACTGTCTTTAGGTTGTGTGAAGACAAAGCTCTGCCCTCTCGAAAGCGGCTTTGCTTATACCTTTTTTCTTTTCTGGTGAAGAGGCAACTAAGTGGTTTTAATGTTTGTCTGAAGTTTGCAGAGGGAGTAAAAGATAGTGAAAATTCCTAAGAAAGTCACAAAAACTTACTAGGCCTGCACTGCAGTACCCAGTTATAAATGACACATTCACACTGGTAGAAAGCCCAACAGCTCTGTGGCCTATTCAGTCACTGGCCAAACAGTAGCAGGTGCAGCATCTGGCAGAATGAAAATCTGTAAGAAATTTAATTACTTTGACCTTGTTGTTCACAAAACAACTGTTTTATTTTCTATGTGGTGTCTTTCTCTTTTTTAAGGCTGCAGAACTGCGAGCTTACCTGAAATCCAAAGGAGCAGAAATCTCTGAAGAAAACGCGGAAGGCGGACTTCATGTGGACTTGGCACAGATTATTGAAGTGTGTGATGTGTGCCTGAAAGAGGATGACAAAGGTTTGCATCTCTAAGCCTTGTTGGTTTTGCTAAACTTACTGCCATCAATGCTTTCAAACAGTAACAGTTGGCAGAACTTAGAAATGTGTAGCATGTGTTAAAACACAAGCCGTGCATCTTCATAAAAATGGAAGTGCTTATTTCCATAATTTCCATGGAATATTTGCATGTACTCTGCCCCTCCTTTTTCCAAAGATCCAGCACCCTTTGAAGAAGTCAGAAGCCGAGTTAGACTGTGCTTGTAATGAGGGCATAAAGACTTGTATGTAAAATAGGGTTTTTGATGCTCAGGTGTCATTTTGGGGAATAAATAATATTTTCCATATGTAATGAATTTTGTTCTTGGCCTTTGCTTGACTGGTATTTGGGCAGGCTGAAAAGAAGACACAAAACTGATGTGGTTCTGTTTGGAAAGGATGGAACACCACGCTTAAAACAGGAGCTGGGGAGGGTTTGTGATACATTTCATTGTTCTTGAGAGCATTTTGCCTGTGGTCTGGGTATCCCTTGTGCTCCTGGTGAAATGTTTTACTGTACTTGAGCACTAGGTGTTACTAGTCTCACTGTAGAACTGTGGGCAGTTTCCTGGGTGTGTAGGAAGAAGCCACTGTGTGGAACCTAGAGTCCCTCTGATTTCTCTTACATGTAAACAGAGAATTCAGAGCAAGTGTGTATCAAATACCACATTCTGTGTTGACCTTAGAGTGGTAATTCTTGTCTTACATGGAGATGTATTGGTGTAAGTTCACCTGAGCCAAGTCTCTGGTACATTCTGATGAATATCCAGGTTAATATCTTGGTATTTTCTTTCTTTAAAAGTTCTTGCTCATGCAAAGTGGTAATTCATATCGAAAGTCGCTTTTCAGCACGAAGTAGCTGCTGATTGCTGCTTGCAGTTTCAAACAGCTGTATGTTTTTGTTTATGCAGATGTTGAGAGCGTGATGAACAGCGTTGTCTCTCTGCTTCTTATCCTGGAACCTGACAAACAAGAAGCACTGATTGAAAACCTGTGTGAGAAGTTAGTAAAATTTCGGGAAGGAGAGCGCCCATCTCTTAGACTGCAGCTGTAAGTATTGTACAGAGCAAAGTGAGAAATGGTGAACTTTGCAAAGTAATCGTGCCTCTGAAGAGGAAGGATTATCTTGTATGTCTTTAAATGAAAGTGTGGGGTGTTGCAGGAAGCCCTCTTTTTTACCTTCTTTTCACTGTCACAAAACAGAAGTACCAATATTTTTTTTCCTTGGGTATTACAAAATAAAATTAATATGCATAATTTTTAGCTTTGCTGAAAATGATTACAAAACTGGAAGCTGTTACAATTCATGGATGTAAGGTGCTGTCAGATGCTTTGTACTGGCATGTGTCTTAAAAGAACATTTACGTGCACTCCAGTAATTTTTTTTTGAAACTTCTTTAACTCCGTTGTCGGTTGTTTGCGGTTTAGCCTGAGCAATCTCTTCCATGGCATGGACAAGAACACTCCTGTGAGGTACACAGTGTACTGCAGCCTTCTGAAAGTGGCCTCGTCGTGTGGTGCCATCCAGTACATTCCAACTGAACTAGATCAGGTAATTAAGTGGCCCTTCAAGTTGTGGCCTTTGTGTGAACCATGTTGCACCTAAATGTTACTCAGAGCTGATACAGACCATCTCTGTTACAAATTGCCAGAGCCTAGAGAAATTGCCGTGAAGTTGATTAGAGAGATGCAACACCTCTCCTATGAGAGAAGGCTGAGAGCATTGGGATTGTTCAGCCTGGAGAAGAGAAGGCTCCAAAGTGCCCTTATTGCAGCCTTCCAGTACTTTAAAGTGGGCTCATTAAAGAGGGAGAGCGACTTTTGATGTGAGCAAATAGTGATAGGATGAGGGATAATGGTTTTAAACTAAAAGACGAGAGATTTAGGTTTTAGACGTTAAGAAGTTCTTGACTGTGAGGATGGTGAAGCACTGAACAGGTTGCCCAGAAAAGCTGTGGATGCCCCATCCCTGCCAGTGTTCAAGGCCCAGTAGGATGGGGCTCTGAGCAATTTAATCTAGTGAGTGGCATCCCTGCCCATGGCAGGGGGCTTGAAACTAGATGACCTTTAAGGTTCTTTTCAACCCAAACCATTTTATGATGCTAAATAAGAAATGCAGAATACAGGTTTTGTCTTTTAAAGGCCTGTCTGCAGAATCTAAGTGAAGTTGCTGTCTATTTTTCATTTCTGATTGTGATCATATATAGATGTTTGTTTGATTCCTGTGGTGGAAATCAAAGTGAGAAGCTTTGATCAAGAGTGAGGAGTCAAGTTCTTGTCTCTTGCTCTGCAATCAGAGCATATGAGAATCACTCATTCTTAGTTAGGAAGTAATGTGGAGAGCACAGACTTTTGGCTTCTCATGGAAAAATTTCAGGTACTGCATGGAGAGCCTGCAAGTCAAAGGACCTAAAAGAGAAATCTCTTTGCAAGATATTTTTAATCCTTTTCTGCTTGGGAGAAAATGAGAAGTATTTATAATGTTATTTTAATCTTTTCCTGAATGCTTCTTTTTCACTTGCATTGTACGTAGGTCCGAAAATGGATTTCTGACTGGAATCTGGCCACAGAGAAAAAGCACACTCTCCTGAGACTGCTCTATGATGTCCTAGTAGACTGCAAGAAAAGGTATAAAAGACAAGTCATACATACTAGATAACTCTGTATTTTGATGTACTATAGGTTATCTGTAGGGAAAGTATTTCTCACAGGACTTGTAAAATTAATCTGTACCAATAATTCAATCCAAATATGATTGTGGGTTTTTTTTTTATATTTTTAAGCATTCCTGTATTAAACCAGTGTTCCCAAGAATATTAAAGTTAGTAATGAATTAGCTGCAAACCACAGACTCCCAAAATAACACTATTTCTTTCTATAAATACTCATCTTAGAGCATTGTAGCATTATGCCAAGTTTATTATTTAATTGCACTTTTGACATTTTAGTGCATGGTAGTGCTATCTCTTACTTAATGATGTGGGAAGGCTTATCAATCACAGTTAACAGAATCAGTCTTTTTAAGTAAACATTACCTTCAGGACACAGCTTTCCACTAGTCATGGAAATTAATGTCCACAGAATACCTGCTTGGCCATTTTGAATTATTATCCTGGATCATTAGAAGCATCTTTGATCTAACAAACTTGGCAGACCACTGTCTTCTGGCATGTAGAGTAATCCTGTGTGTATGGTGCCTGTAAATCAATGCAGGTCTTAACTGAGAGCTGTCATCAGTTTATCTTATAGATGTGATACAGTGGGTTGAGTGCCCTGGCCAGGGCTACAGAGGTGGGCTGCTGTCCAGTGGTTCAGGGTGTAGTTCCACAGCAGCTCAAACCTATTTAAACTGCCCCTGTAGTTTGGGATGGGGATGTGGGGGTGTGTGTTGCTTCTCCCTGCCTTTCCACTCTGTTTTTTGAGTTACTTTTCCAAGGTTTTTTTGATTTTCGTAGTGAGGCAGCATCAGGACCCCTCCACTGCTGACTCACAGTGGTACCAGAACTGCACTTGCGTTTTCTGTGTCTGCATAACCTTGTACTGCTGCAGAAGGAAGTTCTGTCCTGCGCCCTCTGTTCCTGCCTGTCCCCTCCAGCTGCCAGTACCTGAGCGTGTTTGTGCTGGTGTGGGCATTTGTGTGACTGCACAGGGGGTCGGACTGGGGACATGACCTTGCTGGGGGTTTAGAAAGGCAAGTGTGAAGCTGTCACAAGTGGAGAAGAGTTCCTTCTGTCAGGACAGTTGGCTTATTCTGCCCTGCTGGAATTGTAGCCTGGAAATGCTGCATCAGCATAGCAGGATCGTTTTTAACTAGCCTCAGTTTAGGGATGATCAATCCTCATGGAGTAGTTACTCTGTGAGCTACATTACTGGGAATTCCTGTTCGTAACACTCAAATGCTTTTGCATCAATAGTTCTGTATGGCAGATTTCAGATGGTCAGAATAAATTCAGAAATGTGAATCACAGATCTTTTCCATGGCTTAGTGCTTACCTTGTTTCAGAAATACTACACTGATAACATTCCTGCTCTTTTAAACACTTCCCATCCTGTTGATTTATTGTGGGATTTTAACAAGTTTCATTCCCAAACTTAATAGCCAGCTATTTTTAGCTAGCCTTGCTATCAAATTAGTGGATTAAACTACTAGTTTTTGTTTCCACTGCTACCAGTGACCTTGCTACTAAATGGTTTTTGCTTACTAATCATAGGGGGTATTTTTAAGATAAATAAAACCAATAAAGCCAATAAAACCTTCCACAAACCTTGTAAGAATGACTCCTGCACTCAGTGTCCTTACCATGGGTTGCAGCAAGCTGTGCACTGAGCGGAGCAGTGTTACAGAGCACTTGCACTTCTCTCCAGAAAAGAAAACAAGAAGTGACCCTGGCACCTTTGACCTGGTTCACTCTCCTGGATCAGTGGGCAGTGTTTGCAATAGTATGGGAAACTCACAGCAGCATTCCAGCTGTAGCACTCAGGAATGTTGCTCTATCTAGCAGTATGGGAAGATAAGTGGGAACTGAAACATAAGTGATAAAAATCTTACCTCAGTTACCATTGTTGATTTATAATCGAGGGAAAAGAACTACCTTGTTGAAGACAATTGAATTCTTTTGTTTGCTTGATTTATGTTTTAACTTTGCTCAGTGTGGTATTAGAGATGGTTTTCCATAGCTAATAGACTTTCTCGCAGTGGATAAGTTGGTAGTTATAGATTGGTAGCTCCTAAAAAGTAGATGATGCAAAGGTTGTGTGGTGTCACTTTTCCTATGGTGACAAGTGAAAGTTTGTTTTATCAAACCTTTTCTAGCCACCTTAATGCAGTTTAAAGCTGGTCTCTACTGGAAGGATTCAGCAGCTTTAGCCCTGCCCAAGTTAAATTCAAACAGGTCTGGCAAGTCTGGTTATTAATACTTGAAGCAAAAAGCTCAGCATGTCAGGCACCTGCAGAGTAATTGTTTCATTTAATTTTAGTTCCATTTAATATCATGTAATGTAGAGGGACTCGATTCTGACATCTCACTAAGTCTCTGAATGCTCTGTTGTGGTTTTTTTCCTTCCTTTTGTCTACCATCACTCTTAAGCTCTCACTGGCTTTTTGTCAAGTTATGCATCTAGACTGGCAGGTGGAGCCAAGAGCACTTGTTCAGGCTGTTTTGCTAGAAAAAACGTTCACATTTGCACCTTAGGTGAGACACATTTAACAACGAGCTTTGGTAAAATAGTGATCTATGTTAGTGCTTTAAACATCCTAATTTACAGTAGTAATGTGACACTAAACAGAATATAAGACTAAAGGCCTGCCATATTTGCTGAGGTTCACAGGAATTTAGCACAGAAGCTTTGGGAGTAATTGTCTTTTAGCATTCTGTTGTTTCCTAGAAATACAAGTGAAAAATTCCACTCCTTCTCCACTTGAAAATAAAAAAAAAAGGTGGGCAATTGAAAATACTATTGAAATTAGTTGAGTGATAGTTTTTAATTTTTGCTCCTAAGGGAAAGATTAGGAGAGGGAAAAGCACCAGAAAACTGTAACACAGCTCTGAAGTGTACAAGAACAACTGCTGAAAAGCTTTTATTAAATAAGGAATTGTGTATTCTTAGGTTGAATAGCACATGAGTTCAGCCTCTTTGATTGAATATATCTGTAGTGCCAGTCCTGTTTTAAACTGGTCCTTTGTCTCCTAGAATGTCTAGTGTTGGTAAGATTTCACCAGTGCTAAAATCATAGTCAGTCATAGACTGCTTTATATGCAAATGCTTCTCTCATATATAAAGCTGCCTAAATTAATTTTTTTTCGCTGATACAGAACTGTCAGTTCATCTACATCAATATTGGTTATGAGGGCAAAACATAAGCTGACCTCTTTATTGCTGGAGTTCTAAAACAAATGTTTCGTTAAAGCTTATATCCCTGAACATGGTTTTGGAATGTTCTGGGATCTATAGGAAATGCCCCTGCCTGGGGACAAACTGTCTTTGTTCGGTGTACATCCAGATTATATATGATATTGGTTGTTACCCAGGATGTCTTAATATTTGTGCTGCACATCTCTCAGATCTGGTAAATTCTCTGAGAACAAACTTTACCCTATAGAGTGGATGTCAAACAGTGGTATGGTGAGATTTTAAATAAATACGCATATAAAGACAGTGTTATTGTACTACAAAAACCTGTGCTGCTGTATGGGTTAAAGCTCTGTCACAGCACAGAACATACTGGGCACGTTGTGTTGGTTTGTTCCTCCCTGTGCAGTTTATGCCTTTGGCCTAAGTCTTTAATGCAAATTGAAACTTTATTCTTGCAGTGTTTTGTTTTAAGGAAAATTGTGTGTGCTTTTAGACCACGTGGGATAATTTGTAGTAAATTTTGCAAAAAGCATCAGCGGTTGCTGGCCTTGTTGGTGGTAGAACTGTTCAGTGAAAATAAATAAAATCTGTTAAAATGACACAGTAACAATCTCAGAGCTGGTTTGCAGTAGAATTGGTGTTGTTTGCGAGATAATCTGGGTAGACAAGGCTGGAGGTTTACTCAGCTTTCTGCGAAGGAGTTGTTTTTCTAAAAGCTGTCTGTCAGGGCAGTGCTGGAAGCTGTTTGCTTCCCAGCAGCCTCAAGCAGTCTCATTGCTGGCTGCGTAATTTCATCAATAAAATGAGCAGCTCTCACTCTGAATACTTGAAGAGAGAATCTGTGAAAGAAGAGAGCAGCTTTTATACAGTCATTTTCCTGACCATAAATATTCTTTAAGAGATGCCATTTTACATTTGAAACAAACTTCGCAGCGCTACTTATTGCGCAATGATTAAATCCAGATGTGCATAAGAGGAGCATTCTAGTGAACCATATAAAGCTGCTCCTAGCTCAGAAAGCTTTTTCCATAACCAGCAGGTAATTTATCAGTTTAAGAGAATGAAATGAAGGGTGAAGATAAACATTTTGTAGAACAAGAATTGAAAGAATACATCTAGTTAATTTGTACTCTCCGCTAGAATTAAAATGGATCATCTACATCTTTTTCAAGTGTAGTTTAATTTGACCTATAACATCATAATGGAATTATTTAAATATTTGAGTGTCATGTTTGAACTATTTTTTCAGCAGTCCTGAGGTAACTTTGGTTTTTTTCTATAGTGACACTGCAGCAAAAGTAATGGTGGAGCTATTGGGAAGTTACACAGAGGACAATGCTTCCCAGGCTAGAGTTGATGCTCACAGGTAATACTGACTTCCCAGTTTCCTTAAAAGTAACTTTTCCTCAATTGCCAAATATTTTGATCACCTTACTGTTAAGAGTATTGAATGGCCTGACAGGCCAAGGCCATGGCCTCTTCTGTAGCATTGCTGACTCAGTCAAGAGTTTGTCTCTGCAGTCTGCAGTAGGTCTGGTTGTTTGTAGGCACAGCTGGGTTTATTCCAGTTTGCAAGTGCACAGGAGTGTTCCTGGTCACTGCTGAGAGATCAGCCTTGGGTAAGGACTTCCTTTACATCAGCTGTGCACTCAAAATCTGTACTGGAATCCTTTATTTCAGAGTTTTTTACTTTCTGCCTGTTTTATTATCTAACCTTCAGCATTCTTTTCAAATAGCACTTTCTCTTGAAAAGGCATTGTTGCCATCTTCTCTATGAACAAGTACAAAGAATATGAGCTGCACAGAAATAAGCTGACCTGTTGGACAAGCTGGGACTAAACTGATTTGTAACTGCATTTTCCCCACTGGCCAAAATGAGTAAATGCCTGTATTTTGATGTTCTAACTATCATGATTTTTCTTAGGACTTAGCTATTTAAGTTCTGCCAGATGTGCACTACCAGTAGTTCTCAAGGGAGTTGTTTATACTTAACCATGGAGGAAAATCAGGATTACTCCTTTGGAAAATTAATGTCTGTGCAGAAGTGGAAACTTCACTGGCTACCCTACAGCAACCTGCAGCCTGTTCCCTCTGAGAGAACTCATGTGCCCAGGGCTGTGTCCATGCAGAACTCACGTTCTCCTGGTGTCCTTGTGTGGCAGAGTGAGCCAAGGCTTCTGATGTGCTGCTGAGAAAAGCTTTCATTTGGAGTTTCTGTTTCTAGTCTGGAGCTGCAACTGATAAATCCTGGGCCTTGCACTGTTTGGTGTTGGGGTTTCTCTGTTTTGTGTCACATATTCAAGTGTAATTAAATCTTCCAAAACAACTAAATTCTGTGAAATTTTAGGAGGACAGTAAAAATACCTCCAGGAACGAAGGCTGTGCTGGAAATAAATGCATAGATGGAAACTGTAGGGTGATCTGTGTTTTTACCACCTGGCACATTTAATTTGGGATACTGGACAAACTACTTAATGCTTTCTGTTCCTTGGTTTTTCCATCTGTAAAATGAAAATTAAAATTGGAATGTGACGTGTATTACCTTTAATAATAATTGAAAACCCTTGTGTGTTTCCTAGAAAGCAAGGAACAATAAATGGAGTTGCCGTTAGTCGTAAAGATGTGTATTGCTTTGAAAGTAATAATTTTCCTTTTCTCATTAGATGTATTGTACGAGCATTGAAGGATCCAAATACCTTTCTCTTTGATCATCTTCTTGCCTTAAAACCAGTCAAATTTTTGGAAGGAGAACTTATTCATGATGTAAGTAACTTTGTTTTTAGTGAGATGGTTTGATAGCAGTAGACTGCTTTGTTTTAATGTGTCTTTTGAAATCCATTAGAATAGTTATCTGTGTCAGTAATCCTGAGCTGCAATGGCCTATTTCTTTTATAGTCTTTAAAATTAAAATTGCATGTGAAATGTTTCCCTTTCAAAGTTTCAGAAACTCAGTTACAAGTCCTGTCCTCACATGAGTTCTGTAGCAAATCTTAAGTCTGGGAAAAGGACGTAAGCTCAGCACAGACTGCCCACAACTATTGACAGAAGACAGAATTTTAGCTCTTAACATTTTGTTCAATACCCATCGTTTGTATCTGTCCAGCCTGCAAGATAATATTTTAACTGTTCTCATATTTGTTTTCCATCCTCTAGCTTTTGACAATTTTTGTAAGTGCTAAACTAGCATCCTATGTCAAGTTTTATCAGAACAACAAAGACTTCATTGACTCCCTGGGTAAGTTTTCAGATCATTACATTTCTGATTATTTACATGGTTTAAGGTATGGAAGCCACAGACTGCTTGAGTTTGAATCCATGTATTGAAGCAAAGGAATTTTGTAACAGATTAGAGTTTGTAGATGGTAACCTCTGCTAGATGGTGAGTGGGCCATCTAAGTGTGGTTTGTTTTTTGAAAACAAGCTGGTTTATGGCTTTGGAAGAGAACTGTGGTTTTACCCACTGTTTTTTTCTCTTAGAACTCCCCTCCTGAAAGGTTTAACACATTCATACTCTAGGCTAGGCCATAGATCACAACTGCATTGAGTAAACCACCAGCTTGTATAAATCTCCTTATTTTTTTAATGATCAATAACTTTGTAACAGCAAATACTCCTGAGCAGTAAGATAAGGCATGCAAATTGTGTGTGTGTGTCTGCGTGAGCTGATGCATTAGACCCAGCAAGCCACAGTCTGTCCCAGTTAATTTGTTTCATCACATGAAGCAATGTGATGGAATGTTAATGTCAGCACCCTCTTTATTTACACACTGTGGAAAAAAGGAGTAGTAATTAACACTTTGACACTCCCCCGTTGATGTGTAATTGACTGTTTCAAAGGAGCACTAGTTCATAAGCTATTGCATGCATTAAAATTACGTTTTTTATATTCCAGCTTTTTAGGACAGGGGTCAGTGACAATGCAGAAATTGCTCAATGATGCAGATTTTTTTATTACTGCATTAAGGTTTTGACATATTGGTAATGAATAAATGTTTCCATAAAAATATGATTTTTTTTTATAACTTTGATTTTGAAATGACACTTGAACACTGCCTTGGACGCATTTGAGGAAAGCCGTAGTTTTGCTAAAACAGAGTTTAGTGCAGCCTTTTACACACGCATTATTTTGTTCAGTGGAGTGTGATACAGTTCTTAGAATAATTGCCCTCAGAGCTTTTAAAATGGTGGTACTTCAGGTATTAAAATGATGGAAATACCAATGGGATTTTTTGGTGGATAAAATTAGCAAGTTTTTGGTAGCTTGTAAATGTGTATATAGATAAGTGTATCTTTTGTCACATGTATCTGAACATTAGTTATGCAGACATCTTATGCTTTTCTTTCTCAGGGGAAAGTCGGTTTTGGGCTTACCTTTTAGGTACTTGTCCACAGAAGTATTTTTTCTGAAATTGCTGTTACACCAACATTTGAATAAATTTATGGAAAATTAATTACAAATATATGTAGCATTAATTCTATTATACTCAGTTGTTGTGATTTCTTTTGCCTTGCCTCCCAGTATCTGTGCTTCTCTTCATGAATTAATTCAGTGTATGAACTTTCAATATATCTAAGCTTCATATAATCTTAGTAAAATCCTTAAATACCTGTGTAACTGTTTTGAAAGACAGTCTTAACTTCCACTTATGCTGATCTCTCACCTGCCTTATGGTGTGCTCAGAAACTTGGTGTGTCTTTGAGCAGTGGACAATTAGAGATTTGGAGGCAGCACAGATGGAAGTGCTGGGACCTGAATGGTTCATCCTTGGCTTTGAAAAACAAGGGCAGTTTGGTCTAGACAGCAGTGCAGTTATTAGATGAGGCATTCAAAAATGATCTGTTCCCAAAAGCAATGAGATTTTAAACCATGCTTTAGAGATTTTTTTTTTAAATAACTTGCCAAGATACCTTTGTTTGAAAGGCTATTACTAATAGGATTTCCGTGGCAGTAGAACATGGGCTGTAGTTGTAACCTTTCCTGGACCAGGACCAGTTAGAACTGGCCCAGGAAAGCTGTGCAGCAAAGGCTCCTACAGGTGGCATCAGTTTGTTACAATTTGTTGTTTTATTAATGCTGACAACTTAGGCCAGCAGTAGCATTATCTGTGTCAACTGCATCGCCCTAACATGGCCACAGTTAATCTGGTATTATCAGCAGTCTTTTTCGCAAAGTTAATCAGCATCTCATTTGCATTTGTTAATTAGGGTTAATGTGTGCTAATTGATTTTTTGATGCTTGTAGAGTTCCATTAAACCCAGTTAGGTATAGTTGCTGGTGCTCCTCATTCGTATGAATTATGGTGATCGCGTTTTTGTTGAGTCGGTGCCAAATAGGGAACCTGCATCATAATTACAGCTAATTAACACAACATGATGTCCTGCACTAATGTGCTTCCCTGCTAGTGTATGGGTGTTATAAATTCCAAACTTACATATTTACTGAAGCAATGGGAATGTTTATAATGTCATTCTAGAACAAAATGACTGACACTCATTTTTAAGAAACTTCACTGGATCTTAGTTGGTACCTCACGGACCTTGCGATTAAGAAATGCCGTGTTTCGTCTCAGTGGCTTAACTTGGTTGACCCAGATGTTTTTCCAGGAAAATGGTCTCTGATTTAGACATGCAAGGCCTTGGCACAGTTCCTTGTGTTGCCATTCATGCAGTCAGGTAAAAGATGTAACCTGACCTCAGTATTGGTTCTGCTGGTTTTGAACAACGCTTTTCTTGGCCGCACTGGATGCTTACATGGGACTCACGATGCCTTTTTTGCTGTGGACAAACAAATCCAGTACCAAAATGCTTTCTTCTGGCACCACAGTGTTATGTTCTGGAACCATCACTGTGCGAGGTTTATTTTCCAGAAACTACAGGAGAATGAGTGGTGAGGCTTTAAGAAGATTTTTTTAGCATAACCAGCTGTGGATTTTCTGTTTTGTTGCATTGCTGTTCTTCCAGGTGATGCAACTGAAAAATTCCCTTGCACTTTTACCACCTAAAATTCTGTTTGGGTGATATTTTTACTGCTCAAAAAAGAAAACTTTTGTAGATAATTTCTACTGAAAACAACTGAGAGTCTTGATGAATTCACAATGAAACTTGCTATTTTAGCAAAAGACAAGGCACATGCAGGATTTGATATTTTACCTCAAAAAAACTGTTGATAAGGAAAAGTAGAATATATTTTAATGTGAAATAAATTTTAAATTATTGGAAGCATATCTAATAAAAATAACACGAAAAGCAAATTATTTGTATGAATTATAATTAAATCATTAATTAAGCTATCAACACTTTTACTCAGGCTTGTTGCACGAACACAACATGGCAAAGATGAGGCTCCTTACTTTCATGGGAATGGCTGTAGAGAACAAAGAAATCTCGTTTGACACAATGCAGCAGGAACTCCAGATCGGGGCTGATGATGTAGAAGCGTTTGTCATTGACGGTAAGGACTGTGGTACCACTCTGCACACACTGCTCATGAACAAGGGCTTTACTGTCTTCTAAGCTGATGTTCAATATTAGAACAATATTAATTTTAATTTCTGTGCTTTTTACAAGATAAAGCTGCACAACTTCATGCTTAAAGACAGGCCCAACTGTTGTGTTTTAACCAGTGTTTTTCTTCTCAGCGACAGGAACTGTGTCTCATGTAATCCTTTACAGAACTAATAAATTGTTTGCAGGTTTAATCTGTCATCTGGTTTTGTTTGCTGTCATTAAAACAGGATGTGTTAGTAGGGGAGAGAAGTTCATAAAAACTGTACAGGATATTGCTTTAATAGATTGGCACCAAACAATAGGATTCGTGCATGACCTTCATCTTGTTACATCATTTTGCTTTTCTGCCTACTAGGCCATTAAAAGCAACAGCAAAAGAGATTAAGTGAGCTGCTGTGTTCTTATGTTTGTATTGATCTAATTTTGAACCATTTTTACGCAGTTTAATACCTCTGCACGATCATGAAAATGTTGCTCAAAACAGCATTGTTTTTTGCAGCTGTAAAGACAAAGATGGTGTACTGCAAAATAGATCAGACACAGAGGAAAGTCGTTGTCAGGTAAGACAATTCTTCATGGCATTTTGCAGAACTTAGTGTGTTCTAATTATTTCACTTACATTTGTAGAATATTTTAACTAGAAGCAAGGTATTGTTCCTATCAGTTGCTGGTAGTTAAATAGTTGCTATTTATCATAATTTTATTAAAGCTCACACTGAATGTGATTAGCTTATTTAATGAAAGAGTCCTACTTTCCAGGACATTTCATTTAATGACCTACTAGTGACAAGAATACTAATGACTGTTGTTGCTTTAAATATTTGGGAAGACTACAGAATTCTCTTGACTGGTAAAGTGCAGCCCTTTCTAGAGAGAAAATCAGAATTTTCCTATTTGCTCATGAGAGTAAACTAATGCTATAGAAGAATAATTAGGTGAGTGTGACATCTCTAGTAATCTTCTTCCAATTTTGTTTTACTTCTCCAGTCACAGCACACATCGGACTTTTGGAAAGCAGCAGTGGCAGCAATTGTATGACACTCTAAACACCTGGAAACAAAATTTGAATCAAGTGAAAAACAGTCTCCTCAGTCTCTCAGACACATAAGAATTTTTTTTTTGACCTAGTAATATTGGTATAGGTGAATTTTATTCAAAACTTTGACAATTTGTGGATGTTTCCAAAAAATGTATGCAATTGGTTTAAAGAAGCTAAATATTCTAAATTGCCACACCAAAAAAAAAAAAAAGAGGCAATAAAACTAACATGGGAAAATGTCTTCTGTTGATTTTCTTACATAATCAGCAACAAGAAACTGGCAATA
Source organism: Rhagologus leucostigma (assembly GCA_013397725.1). Lineage (NCBI taxonomy): Eukaryota > Metazoa > Chordata > Aves > Passeriformes > Rhagologus > Rhagologus leucostigma. The sequence goes on from VZTD01003609.1 coordinate 254,058, forward strand.
TTGGTTATGCTTCTTTTGTTCATTTTACAATATGAGGACCTTTCTTTGCAAGAGGTGTGGGGAGGAAGGGAGGGAGGTCAGAAAAATGATAGTACAAGTATCTGTAAAGTAAGAGAAAATTTCCCTTAGACCCAAGGGAGGAGTAATGTGACCCAACAGAAGTGAAGCTTCATGAAGCCAGATCTGCTGCCTTATCTCTGTTATCATACCTGATACTTCAGTGTTGATAGAGACCTTAGTGATACAGAAACTACAACCAGATACATTTAAATGATTTGGCAGTAAAGGTAAGCAGAAGATTTTTCTGTCCTTCTGCCACTTAGAACTGCTGGAAGTAGTTGTAAATGTTTGCAGAAACCATTGTATTCTGAAACAGTTGAAGGTGATTTTTCCTGAAAACTGAGTGAGCAGTCTGTCAGAGAAAATGAATTGAACTATTTCAGCCAAAACTTCTGAGGAGCAGGAGAGGGGTACAGTTAAGTAATCATTTAATTTTACTGAACATATATAAAAACGTTAACTTACAAACTTTTTAACTTTGGCAAAGTTGAATTTGATTGCAGAACCAGAACTAACAATAGGAGTAGGAATTGTATACATTTTTGAACATAAGAAATGTCACCATGTTATATTAAACATGAAACTACACATATATACCATATTCTGTAGGAATACCTCTACAAATCTGGTTTAGGTAAGTGATCTGTCTTTGCGTAAAAGAATGCTTATCTCCTGGCACTCATCTTCACTGGCCTTCTTCATATTTTCTTTTTCTTCCTGAATGAAGTCTCTCCAAATTCAGTAATTTCTCAATTCCTCCCATTTGGTTTTCTATAATGGAGTTACCAAGAGAACAGCTGTCCTCATCTTTGAGTGCTTTTTCGCTTCTTGCTGGGGTGACAGTCACTTGAGAAGACTTCTGCTTGTTCTGTAAAGCAGCAAATCCTTCTTTAACCTGACAGAATACAAGTGTTAGCAGTTCATAACCCAGTGAAATTCACATACAAAGGTTCAGATTGTTGGATTTGGCTGAACATTAAGCAAGCAAGGAAACGTTAACAGGAAAATAAATCAATTGGAAAAAATACGTTTAATTTGAAGTGTTTGCTTCATATTTAATTTAGAAAACTTGGTAATGACAATTACACTTTTATAAACCAAACCTTAACATAAGACTTGGTACAAGAGTGTGATTTAAAAAAGACCAGCTTGTATTAGAATGCAGATTAGCAAAATAAATAGCTTAATTAAAGAGTTTAATGTTGCAATTGACATTTCTATTGCTATGCAAGCATTTGATTAACAAAACCCAAAATCATGAGGTCTATAGTGTTAACTCCCTCTCCACTTCACTGTATAGATTGGAAAGCAAACATCATTAATGCAAGGTCTGTAATAGGTTGGCTTTTTTATGTTAAAGATCTTTTTGTTCTTTTAATAGTTTTAATTACTCTTTGATATATTACTGTTAGATACTTCATATCTATCCAAATCAAAGACAGATGGCAACACAGTAGGGAAACGGTTTTTTTGCCTGATGAGCAAAAACCTCGCATTTGAATGATGAGCTCTCCGCTTGTAATCTGGGGTTGTGTGGCTCTTGGGGGGGCCAGCACACAGCACCAGCCACCTGCCTGAGCAAGGTGCAGCACAGAGCCAGTGCTGCAGGGGATCTGCAAGGTGACCTCTCAGACTCTGCTTCTCTGCTAGGGTACTCCTCTTGCAAGGATCACAAGATGAGGCCTTCTTCCTCTGCTCAATCATTTTTTTAACATTAGGCAACTGTGCCCCAGCCAACTGTAAGCCACCATGTTTTTATCAGGACTACTACCTTTATTTTAGCACATTAATTTTGTGCTAAAACTTACCTTCCCTAGTGCACAAGCATTTCTTAAAGTTTGAAATATGAACAATAAAATGCATGCAAATTGTTCATTGCATTTGTAACAATGTTACTGCCATGCTGCTGAAGGTACTGATACTTCAGTAATGACTGGCAGCTCCCTTTCAATGAGGAAGTAACTTCTCCATTCGAGCAGTAAAAGTTTCCTGTTAATTCTTTCATGCTTTTTCCCAAGGCCTCAGCAAGAAACAGATCATACGTCACGGCAAGCCAGTCAATCTCTATGGAATGCATGTGGGGTGAACCTGTCCTGTACTAAAAGTTCCATGTTTAAACTGAGCTGGGAGTGCTTATTCATCCTTTGGTACTCAGGCATGGACAGACTAACGTTTAAAACAGTTCTTTATATCTTTACTAGAATTATAAGTGCACCTGTAGCATTTGTTTATAATTTTTATCCCTTTTTAGAGTACTGTACTGTGGTTGAATGAGATTACCCAAATTGTAGAAGGCTTAAGTCTGCTCTAGTTACAATCATACATGTTAGTCAAAGCAAACCAAGCAGCGAAAAAGACTGTTGAGCCCATTTTTAATCTCCCAACAGCTTGTTTATATTGGTCATAAAAATGACAAAGTTGAGAACAGAAGGTATTAGAATGACACCAACAATGAAAGGAGGGAGTGCTCTGCATTATTGCAGGCTGAGATTTCATAGATTAAGTATTTGGAAAATCTAAGTAGGGTGAAACCAGCACGGCACTGTTCTTGTCCATTCTGCTTTTACGTAGCTAGCACATCAGGAGCTTAGGTTTGGAGGTGACAAAGCAGACATAACCACAACCAGATAATGAAATACAGCTTTGCTTTAGCTGTAGGTTTCATAGTGTATTTCACTCAGCTCCTGGCTCCACCTCTGACAAAAAGCAAGAGACACACAGTAAATACCACTGCTGTGTTTGCTGACAAATCCACCTCAGTGTCATTCCCAAGTAGAGTCAGGTTAGGAAAGTCGAGTCGAGTAATTTAAAACACCAGTCCTGTGAATTTCAGGGAATGTGGGTGCTGATGGCTTCAAGAGCTGATTATCTGCTGAAGGCAGCCAACTTTGTCGCTTGAAACCACTGTACAGCTCATCCAGAGACAGCCCTAACTACCTGAACCTAACTACCTCTAGAACCTCTTCTAAAAAAGGAAAGGTCAGCTGCAGCTGTAAATTACTGTACCACTTTTGAATAATACATTTAGCATTGGGTCAAATTCTAATAGAGCAGTTAGAGCTGGTCAAGCTCCAGAGTCTAACACAGACATGAAAACGCAGCAATGAGCCACTGCTTAGTGCCATCCTGAATCAAGCTGTCTTACAGGGAAACAGTCGGTTTCTATTCTCTGTTTTTACATGTTTGTGCAATGTTACCCTACAAAATAATAAGATTACTGTAAATAGGGCATCACATACCTACACTGTAAGATAAATGGATAGGCTCTAATTCATAGATGTGCTGAATTTTTATTCTTTCGTGGATTCTTTTAAATGACATGGTCCTATCAAGTAATAAAGGAAACAATGTTTTTATACTTTTACATACTACGATTTTCCTTTTTAACTCCTACTTTTACTGTAGGTGATGATTTTTATCAGGATACACAATGGACTACCCTCTTCCTCCCCTCCCAAACAGACTGGTTAGCATCTGTTTGATTCATATGCTGTGACTTTTTCCTGCTGCTTTCTATCAACCTTAATTGTGAAAAATGGTGTCTTGTTGCCCTTTTGATATTATTTCGGAGATTGACTCAGCCTTAAAGTATCCAGATGGGTACAGTTGTACAAATATCTGTGGAATTAGCTCACTGAGGTCTGGTCTGCAATATTTTTAATTGACTTACATGTTCTGTGGGAAAAGAAGAATCATAAAAAGCCTTTGCTATAGCATTCCATTCTTCACTAGGGTCTCCCTGGGGGTCTCGGTGGATACTAGAGGTATTCAAAGTGTTGGCAGCTCTGTTCAAACTGCTGGAACCTGATTGACAAAAAGGAGGTGGTAACAACTGCAGTTTAGTCTCCAGGCAGTAATTGTGAAGTAACTAAATTGGTATACTTCTGATCTTAAAAAATCAAATATTTTTGTTTTAAATCACTGGATCTTTGTTATAGGCTTTTGCCCTTCATTTTTTTCTTTCACATGCTTCATCTATTTTTTCTCTAAAGATTAGGTATGTTTCTACTTTGATTAAAAATGTTTTCTCTTATTTTCATGTATTAAGTTAATGACAGAAAAGTGATTTATAGAAAGTGTATGTATTCTAAAAATTATAACTCAATATATTTTTTCAAACACTATTACTTTAAACTCACCTTCTGATAACGATAATAAAATGCATAATTAGTGCCATTATAACATGATATTCCAGGATGACTTGTAATAAAAGAAGACATTAAGACCAAGCTTTTCAGACAATCAAAAAACATTTTAAATAAGGAGTCTTTTTTTTAATGGCTATATCTCATGTTTCAGGTGGTCAGGCAATAGCCATCTACTAAAGGTAGGAGAGGCGGGTGAGTAGATTAATCATAGCCAAGTATAAGCCTCCAGTCCTGCAGAGGCTTTATGCAGCACCAGTACATTCTGTTGAAACCAGTATCAAATTCCTTGCAAGATGAGAATACAAGCATGCTTTCACAATTACTCACAGTGCAAACAGGAGCTGTTTTGTCACTACACAGATGCCTGTGGATCACTGCACTGATGGTAAAATTTTGTTTTGCTATGAAAATACACGTTACCTCATGGTTATGTAACAGTTATTTCAGAATACTGACATTTTCTCTTGGGAGGAAGAGGAAAATAGTTTTGTGTTTGTTTTCTTTTTTAAGCATCTGCCAGGAAGATCTTTTCCATTCCCAGTTCATTTCTTCATTTAGTGATGTAGAGTGTCTACTCTCTTGGAACCAGAGTATAAATAGTAAATTGCACTGTGGTTAGGCAGTAGAAGGAATTCCCTCAGACAGGTTTACTAAACTCTTTCACCAATTCTCTTCATCTCTAGGTCTCCCATATGGCTAAATGGTTTGTACTCCAGTCAGTCAAAAAAAAAATTTAAAATGTAGGTGCAGTGTCCACATGGATTCCACTGCAGGTTTGCCATTTTGTTTGCCATCTGCAAACAAAACACAAACCCCAAGCACAATAAACACTGGAAGCTGCAGTGCTGTGTACCACAATGACTCGAGGGTGCCCTGACTGTGAGTTCTCTACTCTCCCAAAGAGGTGCAGCATTCAGAGAGGGCAGCAGGTGCAAGGAGGGACTTCTCTAAATAAGCAGAATGAGGCACATCTGGGACACAGACCAAGACCCTCACCATGAAGTTTAGCTGGAATTCAAGAGGTCTGGTCACTAGGCAACTCAGTTGGGGGACTAGAGTTAGTTCCCTACCAAATCCTTTGGATGAACCTCTCAGAGTCACTTGGAGTTCCAGTACTTAGCATACAGAAAGGTTTCTGACAACAAAAGGTGGAGGAACACACAGGGGAGAAATTCAGATAGTGCTGTCTGTTCTTACAGAAAAGATACATGCAGAACATCATGTAACTATGCATTCATTTTATCGAAACAGATACCAAAATTCACATTATTAAAACAAATAATGTGCCATCTGAGATCAGGATTCTGCTACCTTGCTAGCACGACTACTGTTTTAGGGACAAAGACATTTCTGAAACTGAACTTCAAAAAACAGTGCATCTGAACACAAATATCCATGGGCAGGAGACCAAATAGAGAAAGAAAATTATCTGTAGAGCTAAATTCATAACAGAACAATGTAAAGAAACCAGACTGTTGGGTTTTGCTGTCTGCCACTCACTGCAAAACTAAGGATGGGAGTCCACTCTGCTCTTGGTATGTTCAAGGGGCAAAGGTGAAAACACTGCACCAACAAAAACTCAAACAGACACAAATGCCCTGTCCTGTGAATCCTGCTCTTTGGAAAACATCTAAGCACCCAGGGCTCCAGTTTCGGGGTAATCTACCAGCTAATTTTATTGCAAAACAAATCTAAAATACAATTTTTCCACATTTCAGTAATGATTTAGAAACCCATGGAATAAAGTTCATATTTACTGTTTTGCATATGCAAAATACTGCTAAACAAATAATAACCAAGTGTCAATAGTAGGAGATGAAAAAGCTTAAAAGCTTTTTAAGCTTAAAAGCACTTAAAGCTCCATGTGTTTTCCAGAAGTTGAAAGAATATAAAGTCCTTTCACACATTCAACACATTCAGATGGTTTAAAGTGTCCATCTAAATTATAGCTGTACAATAAAATAAAAAGTAAATTTCCATAAGCCGCATTCAAAGCAGCATCTACTGATTCAAAATCTACCCTAATTTTGATACAAAATGAGAATACTGAATAATTTCCAAAAGCTGCTCAGTGCTTTTCAGATTCTTGCAGAGCCCTGACAGAATATAGAATATGTAGAGACATTAGGGTTAGAAATGCCTATCAAAATTCAGTTTGTGATTGCACTGCTGGTATTTCACAAAGGGAAATACGAGAAAAAATATTTAATCAACTTATTGATTGATAAGCTAACAAAAGCTGTTTAGTTGCATTTATCATATAAACAGCAGTCTCAGCTTTTTGCAATATAACTGTCAGGTTTACATTTTTATACACTAAGAAACTTTACATTTTCATAATTTTTCTAAGCACTATGTGGTTCAGAACATTAATGCTCATATTTTCTTACCTTGTTCAGTTTCTCCACTGTCCACATTTTCACTGAGATTTTGACTCTGTGTGTTTGAAATAATGTTTGTGTTTTCCACTAAGCATGGTAGTTTCTCTTTCAAAAGGGAAGGTTCCTTGGAAGCTGAAGCCTGTGTAGCTTGACCTCTCATTTGATTTACTCTTGAACAAGAACTGAGAGCTAAAAAATTCAAGTATAGTGGAGTTTTCTCAGTTTTTTTATCTGAGGTTGAAAGATCAAAGGATGACCTTACACTTATGTTTACTAAATTTCCAGATGTTCTCATGGGTAAAGAGCATGATTCTTTCAGGTGACCCTCAGCAAACTTCCTTCCTGGAACTGTAGTATTCAGCAAGTCTTTTTTCTCTTTTAACAGTGTGTCATTTGTTGAAGTATTAATCTCTGGGGAATGTCCAGTTTTGATGGAGTGTATCTGAGTATCATTGTTAACATTTTTACATGGAATTAGTTTATCTGTACTTGCTCTATCAGTTGGGGGTTTTTTATGAGCACTTTCAAGACCATCAGCCTTTTCTGGAGATTTGGCTTCAGCACTTGAAGTCCATGTATTGGTAACATTCCCTGTTTGTTTAGCACTGTCTTGTTCAGGTTGCTTGCTGTGCATGTCATCCACATTTATACTTCTCTCAGTTTTGGGGGGGCATAAATGGAAAGTACCTAAGAGAGACTTATTATCTCTGTGTTCTTTTGCAGCAGCATCATCACCACTCGCATCATCACAACAAATAGTTGGTGGATTTTGAGCATCAGTTACCAGAACACCAATGCTGTTCACGTTTCTGGCATTGTCATCATTTCTGCCTTCAGCATCTACGTGTGTCTGTTCCAGAGGAACTTTATCTCTATGTAAACCACTCAGATTTAAGGTTTTTTCTGTTTTATGTAATCCACTGCCTACATAACTGTCACTATTCAGCAAGCTACATTTTTGGTATTCTGCTTGAGAATTCTCTTTAGTGTAAGGTAGGATGCCAAAACTTAACTCCTTAGCTTGGTGGCTGTGTGTGGTGGCTTGGTGGCTTCTCTCATGCAGAGCACTCATCTCAGTGCAAAGAAAAGCTTCAGACTCGGGTTTGGGTGCTCCAAGTGTAAGGACACTTTTGTTGTGTTGTCTGGTGTCTGAGTTTGCATCTGTCTTGGCACAAGTTGATTCATCTGTAGTACTGCTCAGTTCTTCCTTGCTAGTGTTGGTGTCCTGACTTCCATTTTTTCTGTCAGCACCTACAGTCTCTGTGCTACCTAAAAAGGCCTTTCTCGTTCGTGTGTGGTGTGCTGCCAAAGGCTCTGTGCTGTCCTGTGACTTTTGATCTAAATTTGCATTGTTTTCATCTAGTAACATTCTGTGTGTTGTTTCTGGATCTTCTGCCTCTCTGCATCCAGTGACATGCATTTCTGAGGTGTGTCCGCGGGTAATTAAATCAGTATCTGTGCAGAGGGTGTTCCTGGGAGAAGCCTCCCTTTGCTTTACTTCATGAGGGCTAGCAACGTTAATTTCATCCTTAAAATTGTTTTCATTAACTTGTAAATCTGTAGAGTGAGTGTATTCTCTAGTCAGTGACTGATAACCCAGAAGTTAAGTAGTGCTTTATTTTTACAACTCATAATTTCCAAAGAGATGGACTCAAGATTGGTATTGATGCTGATATCTTATATTATAATATAAGATATATATTATAATCTTATAATCTTATAATATCTTATATTATAAGATATATTATAAGATATCTTATATTATAAGCCTGTCAAAAAGTTACTGAAGGTAAGTATTGCACTATGGTAACTTGCAAAATATTTATAAACTGAGAGAGCAGAAAATATATTAACATTCTGTAGATTTTAGATATGACCATTTAATTCAGGATTTAAGCCCTCTCTTGTCATATACTAAATCTGCAAACATTTATCCTTTCTTCAACAATACTACTTATCTCTGTTATCCATTGAAGGTTATTACTTTGTTCTATCTTTAATTCCTCAGTGCTTGAAGACTGATCCCTTGCAGTTTTTACTTCAGTTTCTTCTTCATTTCCACAATTACCATATTTTCTTATTACAGACTGCATAAACTCATTTTCTTTCTGAATAGCCTGTATTTCACTGTCTTTTGAGTGTTCTTGGCCACTCTAGCATAAGAAGGAACAAAAGATTATAGGTATTTTAGTAATTTACTATAGTCACTGATTAGGTGAGAAGTTCAGAACTGAGATTTAAAATTAATTTTACAATTCTGATGAAAAACAAAGCCCATTCACCTGAAGTATAAAAAGTCAATGTAAACAGAGGAAAAGAAAAAAGCAGACTAATACCCTTAGAAGAGTAGGAAAGTAGTCAGGTCCTGCTATATTACAGTCCACAAAGTTATACAGATGGCAGAATTCCTCAGTGGAAGGAATTTGTGTTGTGTGTGTGGTGACTGGATCACTCCCTCTCTGCTGGCCCACTCAGTGACCTGCTCAGTAATGACATGTGGGAAAATCCTGCATGGTTGCTGTTTACATCCAAACACATTCACATATAAACAACACATACACATATAAACAACACATACACATACACATACACACACCATTTTTTTCTAGCAAACTGCCCACGACTTTTAACTTCATTTCACAGGCAAATAAGGCTTATGAATTTGCAATCCCTGGAAGTCAGTTCCTCATTCCCTCCCAAATAGCTTTTTAACATTAATTTGAGTCAAATTCAACAAGAGTAGAAGCCTGAAAGATGTGTCTACTTAAAGTCTAAATCACTGCTCTACTACTGCATCTGTATTTGTATTTAGGTTTGAAAGCTGCAGTCAATAAAGTTCTGTGAAAACTAGGGCCTGAATAGTGAAGATAATAAAATCCCACCAAAATAAAAGGGAAAGGAGATGCATCCTTTATCATCATCAACTGTTTGGCAGCTGAAGACAGGAGCACGTGCTGGCTCTTGCCCTAAAGATAGGATATAAAAGTAGGCAGATGTGGGAGGGAGCTTAGTCCATAAAAGATGTGGGAAAAAGCTGAAGATACTTGGGTGACTGGAGGTGTTGCAGAAGGAAGGCTGGGATGTGGGAGGGAGTTACAAGAGCTGTGCTTGGGCACTGAATGTGTGGGGAGGACAGAGAATATTGCCGAATGGAGGGAGGCACGTAGACAGCACTGCTAAAAAATGGGGCTGTTGCAATGCTGGCAGAGTAGGGCATGTAGAACACAAATCTGCCAGAAACAGTTTCTTGCAGGTCACAGAAACATCCTGACACTCCCAGCTTTGCCGATTTGGGGGAGGGAAGAGTCATGGTAAATGGAGGAGGGTCCTAAAATCGTTTTCCTCTGCCAAATACTCCACCCTCAATTTGAAGTTTCACTTGAAATTTCTTTCTCTTTTCCTCATGTTTTATCATTGTTTCCCCTGTCACTCTGATTCGGAAATTGTACATATTGCATCTTTTTCTTTTCTAGGTTTTTAATTAATTTTGCTTCTTTGCTGTATATAGCCCTGGCATTCCCGTTTTAAAGCTTTTTGAATACAAATAGTAGAATTTTCCATTTTCTTTCATGAAAGCTGTAACTATATTATAATCTTTTGTTTCTAGGAGCTCTTTCTTCAGCTGGAAACACCAAACACACACTGTAACAGTGTACATTATTCTTTTGTAATTGTTAAGACAACCACTGCAGTGGAACTTACCGCACTTGTTGGTATGGGCTGAGCTGGTGACTGCATCTGAAACAAACAGGATGAAATGTTCATAGAAAGGCAGAAAGGTTACATGATTCCTTTCCAGATTTTCAGATGGGTTGAAGAAACGTACTTTTCAATAAACTCTAATGGCTGATCAGCACTTAAAAAATAGGTCCAAGATGGACGAACTAAAATACCTAAATAACAAAACTTTTAAACTTGGATTTTATTTTTTTGCCTGTGATTTAGTAAAATCTAACTAAGAAACACATATATCCCTAAATATCCTTTCCCTCAACAGAATATTTCATAGTCTGAAATCCAAACCCTTCTCAAAACCAGATCTCCCTGTACATACACACACAAAAGAATTACAGCAGCCCACTGCTGGGTGTAACCCTATTCTCTAATGGTACACAGCTGTATTACAAATTATGTCAAACTAAATGTGAAGCATGGTAAAGTTAAACTAAATTGCAATCCAAGTCTGTAATGAGGTTTGACATTGTACCTTTCTTTTAAAAATGTCTTTTGTTTAATTACTATTCCAGAAGTGATCAGTGTGAAGAAGTTTAAGTACATTCTGAATTTCATGCCCCACAAATAACCACAGGGATTTCAGATTGCACTAGGTGTAAAAATAAATATTAGCATATTTCCTTACAACCCTTGGAACCACAGTCAAGATCTAAATCCAAGCCAACACCTTTCCCTTTTACGTTTCACTAGACACTGACTCATTAGTGATACAAGGTGAAATTCCACAAATCAGAATAACCAATATGATCTGCTGCAGCTCCAGTTTCTTGGCAGTGTTCCACTCACTCCAACCTGCCTAGCTTTGGAAATCTAATGATTGTACAACACAAAGTGGTATGGCAATTTGCCATAAGATAGTGTAAGATGTATATTTGGAAGACATCTGACTTCTTTTGCATTTATGAGCATATGCTTTAAGCTTTTCTGCTTTCAAACCCATGCAGTAAGCCAAGTACTGTTTATCGTGAATGCCTTATCACTTTGATTCTGCATCCTAACAATAATTGATATTTCATTTTCATTCAAGGAAACAGTGGTTTTTAAAAGATACACAATTTGCATTATACTTTTTAGAGTTTTGGCACATACAGCTTTGGCAGAATGAGTAACCATTTCAAATCTAAGTTCCCTTGCATTATTAAGCACATACCAGCAGCTGTGTGTATGTGTGTGTTTGTGTGTGAGCTATAAACACACATATGTACGTGCATTGTGAAGAAATTGATTTTAAGTTCTTCCAAATTCTAAAATATTCTTACTGTTTGTCATTTTACTGACAATTCATAGACTCGTTCTAAAATAGTTACCCGTCTTTACCATCCTAGTGTCTTCCTACTTCCCTAACACACCAAAATGATATGCATGACAATGAGTTTTCCCTTCTTTGAAGGATAGATCATTTTTTGGGTGTAAAAGTTAATGGAAAATGGATATAACCAATACTCAACAGAACAACAGAATACACTCAATGCACAGAGTGTATTACTGGAATACAAATTTGCAATCCAGTTTGATCATGGGTTAACACCGAGCTGCAGAGCTACGTGTACTTCCTTTCATTCCAAAAGACCATCTTTGTGTGCTTAACCACTTGTTGACTTCCCTGCATCTAAGGCTGAACATGGATTTGGTTCACCCAACAATCCAAGCTCAATTCTAGTTCAACCTGCACTGCATAAAAGTCTTTAACCTCCTGCATTCACCACCTGATGAGCTCACTGTGCCTTTGATGACGTTTAAGATGCTATGTGACATAAAGGTTGGTGTTTCCTAAACTGAAACTGTAGAACTTAGATAACCTGTGTACTGATAAAAACAATCTTCTGATCTGTCCCACATTACAGAAGATGAAATTAGTTCTTCTAAGTAGAAGTGGACTTACTTCCACACCTCCAGGGAGCTTATATACATATGAAGCCAACTGGGTCTGCCCCAGTATTTGAGAAATACCCATGCAAAAGATGTTTGTGAAATAGGATTTAGTAAAGATAGGTTATTTAAGTTGCTATCTGTTAGGTACAAATTTATTAATGAAGTAACGTCTCAGGTTTCTATGATATAAGCACCCCTCTGGATGAAAAGGGGAATATTCTTTGGGTACAGTAAGTTTCAGTGGTGTTTAGGGTGACTGTCACATAAATTTTTAGGTTTTGAGCAATGTCAAAGGAAGATCAGTGGACATAACAGACAAGATCAGAAAAACTGTCATATCTTTTGTTCTCTGCCATTTTTACAAGACACACTGCAGCTAGTAAAGACACTTACCTGCAGATTTTCCACTTGCTCAGAGAGCTGATTTCCCTGAGGAGGATGATAATCTTCAAGATGGCTATGCAGTCCTTTAAGGGAATTCAGCTCATTTTTAATAGTGTGTATTTCTCTTCTCATGTTTTCCTCCTGTAATAATTGCAAGTACACAGAGCACACAAACACTTTACTGCATGTTCAAACAGACAAACCAGCATTTTTCAAAGGTATCAACAGCTTAGCAAATGAAACTTAATCCTTAAAAGAAAGTATAGGTGCTAAGGAATTTCTTTGTACAAAATAATTGAGCTCCTTCATTCAAACCAAAATTTTAACCACATTTCCATTACAGATTATAGCTTTTATTAACTGGCTTGGGATTTTTTTTTCACCACTTACTGCAAGTAGCAATGCTCCAAAAAGTGCGATTTGTGTCCGTAGCTTTCTTCCTTTTTGGCTCAAAGATAAATTTAATAGTCAACATTCATTCTCTACCTACACTATCAAGAAACCACGACAGCAAATAATTTGCTTGGCACTTTGCTTCTGTAAATAACCTCAAGTATCCCATGCTTCTTCAGTAAACATGTAACATTTAAGTTTTTGTATTTAGAACTGACTGAATGGTCCATTCTTGTATTTAGAACTAACTGAATGGTCCAAACTACAACTTGTAAAAGAACAGAAGGGCAATTTTATAGAAATACCTTCACTTAATTTACAAAGATTTCCAGACTGGTGTTAACTTTATCCTTGATGATTTACTTTAGGAGACAATATTTCTAGTTAGCCATAGCAGAAATATGAGAAGGAATAACAATTATCTTCTAAGAATAGATGCAAACATTCCTGAGAAATAAGCAGGATAAATTCTCATGCATATAGAGGAAATTATGGCATAAAATTCTCCAAGGAATCAGGGAGATCAAATCTTCTCAGGGAACTGAGCACCAGAACAGTTCAGCTATTTTGTGGCCTCATGGTTGCAGTCATCCCCACAGTGGCTGCACTCAAAGGAGTGAGCCTTAGACAACAGGATTACAAGGACAACTTTGCATTATTTCCCCACAGCTTCCCTGGAAATCTATCTACCAAAATCAAAACCTTTCTGGCAGTAGGTGCCAAGTACATAGAAATAAAAAAGACAGACTATTAAACAAATTCTGCTTAGAGTCTGGTTTCCACACATTAAGCAGATCTTGTCTTATGGAAGTGGCATTAATCTTTCCTACATCTAAACATGCATTTATTATTGCAGACAATTTTTACAGCTACAATGTTTTGCTAATTGTTTTGGATTAAATAATTACTTAAGTATTCTTTAAAAGTAATGAGGTAATAGAAAGAATGTCAAATATAGAAGACAAACTATTGTTTAGGTGTCCACAGAGCTGAATTCACTAGGGGGACTTACCAGACACACACCTTTTCTTACCCCCTTTCACCCTCAGTCCACACTGAATAATTCCTTTCAAATCAGAACTGCAGGAAGAGCACTGACCTTTTAGAGCACAGAAGTCAACCTAAATCTACCTTTAAAAAATACTCATTTCTAGAAGTGTCTGTATTACTGGAGAAGAAACTAGTTGTTTTTATTGTATTATTTCTGCCACTTTTTCTTGGCTTTTAGGAATTACTTGAAATGCTTGATGACTATTCCAAAAAAACTTTTAATACTATAGCATTTAATTTAATAAACCTACATCATTTTTCCAAGTTCTTAGTGCCTTCTCGTGCTCATTCTGAAGATTAAGGAACTTTTCTTCATTTTCCTTTGCCTTCTCCCTTTGCAGCTCATTATCTCTTTCAAGGGCCTGCAATAAAATTAATTATCCAAAAAATAATCAATACCACATTAATGAATTTTGATGTGCTTTATGTTGCTTGGACCTTTACTTCTAACATGCTGCAAGTGCCATACAGATCAGTGATAATGTGCTATCTCAACAATAATTTTCATAAATTAACAGAAAGGTGCTTATAGTTTGGCTAACAGGAAACAGGGGGAGGTTATGAAAAAAGAAATGGCTATAAAAGGGTATAAAAACACTTGCCATTATTCAGTTTCACTGCATAAGTTTTAATGTGCTGAAAAAGTAATATAAAGTCCAGAGATGAGAGATATGAAATGTAGCATAATCCAGACCCACTGTACTTAAAGAAAAAACTACTGTATACTGACAGGAAAAAAAATATTTTTGTAATCAGTTTTTCTGTCCTAAATTGTTTATTAACCTCTCTTATAAACTTATAATCTTTACATTCTAAAACATATCTACTGCAACATGCAATATGTATCTGATTATGCTTTAATTTACTTTTATTAGGTCACTGAAATAGGAGTGCCCTGAAATAACAGTAATATTAAGTTTTATACTACTATAACTGTACTTGCAACATTTTTGGGTTAACTCTTTCAGCTTTACTGTGCTAAATTAAAGGAGTCTTGTGTAAATCAACAGTAACTTCACACATGTATCAGGTACTCTTGGAATTTTTATCCTATCACATTTTTATAGCAAACAATATGGAAGATAAAAGACTCACTGCATTCCATTACCTGCTATATAGATGACACAAATATATTTGATAATGTAAGCATAACTTTAATGCATGTAGCTGTATGGCCAGATACGTATTTCTGACTCTGCTGAGCTTCTCTGAAAGTCCACTTGAGAAATGTTTTGGAGGCAATACTCCAAACCAACTCCTTTTTACTAAATCTTTTAACCAAAAATGAGTCTACTTTTTGATTCACTTAGCATCAATTTTTAAATGCCTATGTTAATTCAGCTACACTGTTAATAAAACTATATTTTACAGGTACTAACACTAGGAACACTCAAACCACCTTGCACTTTTGTACACATTGGAAAAGTTGTGCATAAGAGTATAATGGATCTTCTCTGACAGATTACATATTTAAAAAGATGAGACAATTCAACAATACATTGTCTGAATGATCACACTCTGATGTAGCATCTTTCATCCAGTTGTATAAACCAGGAGCGCAAGACCTCCTCTCTTTGATGAACCTGCTCTTAACTCCAAGGATGCTTTTACTTGCACCTCAAATGCAACCTCCTCTGTGATGGATGATTATAGTTATTCACAGCATATCTCTTATGGCAAAATATCAGAAGTAGCAGATGTATGGAACTGATCATATGTTAAAGCTAATTGTACAGACAGAGGAATACCTGAATTCCTTGCATTCTCAAGTATTCTGTCATCTGTTAAAGAATTAAAATTTTTGTTTTGAAGTCATAATGACACTGGTATCCTAGCACTAAGTACGCCTGCGAAGAATGAGAAGGGATCCTTCTTGAATGCTACCTTGCAAGTATTCTGTCATGTCAAGCCTAAAAATAAGTAGTTTTTTGTGAGTATAAGAATAAAAATATTTCCATAGGACTGTACAATCACTCCTTTCATTTTTCTGTTATTCTGAAGAAACTCTTTTGCTTCATGAGCAAGGCCCACAAATTCGACAGGGACGTACGACAGGGCATAAGAACAACACATAACCTTTAGATCCCATTTGTTATATTGAGGTTCTAGAATCAATAAAGATGAAAGCAGTAGCTCTTATATTGTACAAGTTTTTTCACTTTCCTTCGAA
>VZTD01003609.1:270506-303006 GCA_013397725.1 Rhagologus leucostigma
CAGCTGGCTGAAGAAAAAGCAAGCAGGGTGCTCCCTCTGTGCCATCCGCAGTCAGAAAAACACTGAGGAGTGTAATCTCTGTGTCCTTGAGAAGCTGCTTTGGAAAGTTCATCTCGTTTTTTTTTTCATGCTCAGTTTAAAGGCACAGAAAAGGCACAATATTACTTTTTGGGCATAGAGCATGATAGGGGATACACATGATAGAGTCACCCCAAGACAGAAGGGAAGTGGGTAGACCTTTCAAGTTACATATTTAGTTCCCTATTTCATAAGTGCCATTTGATGTTTTAAAAAAATGCAAAAATGCAAAATAAGAAGCTAACATTGTCTCATTCCCTGGAATATCCTGGTAATTGTATCAAACTGAAAAAGAAGGTCTATTTACATCAGTCTAAGTAGTGAAGGTTGAACCAAGAGCCTCTTACTGGTTATCCATGCCTTGTAACACTCATTTCTAAAGTATTTATGCCTGCCAGAAGTTACCTTTGAGGACTGCACTGAAGCTTTGATGACCAGCAGTGGTTTGTGCTGTAGTTAGAACAATAGAAAGCACTAACACCATCCCAATGTCTAATATAAACAGACTCAAAGCAGAGCAGGCTCTCACCAGAATTAGCAACCAGCAATCAAGTTTTGGCCTGTACAGGCTGCAAAACAGAGACTTGTGTTCATTCATAACCTAACAGGAAGAAAACAAGCCATGCTTGTAGACATTTATGTGCAGTCTTCA
The DNA here is from genome assembly GCA_013397725.1 of Rhagologus leucostigma. NCBI lineage: Eukaryota > Metazoa > Chordata > Aves > Passeriformes > Rhagologus > Rhagologus leucostigma. The sequence goes on from VZTD01003609.1 coordinate 271,237, forward strand.
AAGAGAAGATTCACAGATACCATTTACTGTTTTAGCTGGAGCTTTAAGGCATACTATAAACTTTATCTGAGATGGGAAACAATAGCTCAGAAATACTATCAGAAAAAAGCACTTTAAAATACCCTTGCTATTCAATAGTCCTGACACAAAAATCCTAAAGGGTTCCTGTATTATGAAAGTCATCATCAGTAAGGTTATATATGAATTAAATTATCTCAAGTTTCTGTTTAAATCTACAAAGTAATTTCCATTATCTTAAAAACTAAAAAGCACATTATCTTCTTACTTTAACAAAAAACAGGATTATATGAATAGCAAGTAATCCAGCTGTTTCACTGGACCCAACATGTAAATAACAGATTTAAACAGAAGTTACAGAAAATCATGCTACTTTAGGCAATTCTACAGCCAAAGGGTTGTTCAGTTAATCTTTGTAAAAATGCTGCAGATACTTTAATTCCTAGGGAGACTTCAGCCAGTTTCTGCTGGAGAACATAGCTCACCTTTAACATTACTTGTTTCATCAAAATGTAAAAGTCCTATATTTATATTGTGGCAGAAGGCAAACTACTTACACCTGTTAAGAATGAAGGCTTAGGGGAAGTGAATAATTTCAAATTAGCATAGAAGCATTTATTTAGAAACAAAAGTACACATCCACACTGGAAGTTCAATTTGAAATTAACTGAACTCCTAGTTCAAAAGCTTGGCTTCAAAGAGTAGAATAGTTGTGGTTATGTCTGGACAAATAGTAGGTAATAATTTTTAATAGTCCAGTCAGTGGTTGTCTGCATGGCACATCTGATGGGAGCGGATATGACCTTAATCTTCAGTGCACTGTGTGCCAAGTGACTGCTACTGAAATGTAGAATCTAAACTGTTCTGAGCTGCTTTTACACGCTGAAAGAGGAACTGAGGAGTGCTGCAACTCAACTCTCTCCAGCGTGACTACTTCCCACCTCTAGCATAAACATGACACCAGAAAACACAGCAAGAAAGGGCTGAAGATAATGCTCTTCCTTAGGCGCTCTACTTTAATAAAACTGAGGACAAGCTCGAGCTATGAATGAAGATCTGAAATTTGAAATGTTGTCCAGAAATGTATCCCTGTATGAAAAATTACGAGAAAAAAAGTCATAAAATAATTTGATTTCAATATTTGAAAGCAACCCTGTTCTGGTTTTGCCCTCTAGAAATGGCTGCTAAGAATGGCAACCGTGATTTACTTTAGGGAGAGAAGTAAAAGAGGGAAAGCACAGCCTGCGCTTCAAGGTTCGTGCTGACAGTTAAGGAGCTGAGGGAGCAATGGAAGTGAGGTCAAAAGTTCTGAAAGGCACACAGATGTCTTTAACAGCCCTGGACTTAAAAATACATAACAGATAGTAACAGCTTGTCTAATCGAGAAAGATCTGACCTGATAGTCTTCTTTCAGTGCATTTAATTCACTTTCCATTCTAACATTTGTCTGGGTTATTCGCTGAAGCAGCTCCTGCACACACTGTAGAGAGCTGAGAATTTCCTTATTAATGCAAACAGAATAGAATATATTGAGCAAGATTTTGTTTCTGGAGTTTAAACATTAGATAATTTATGTCTTTTATATTGATATATTTATTTTTTTATTCTGTCAGTGTTTACAAAATCGTGTCTGTAAAAAAAGGTACTCCAACCCCAACACTGGGGAATATTAGTGGGGAGAAATCAGAACAACACCTGTTTTTTCTGGCCTTTTACCTTGGAGAAGATAACATTATTATAAATTACTGTTACTTATTCTTTTTCAGAGAATTTTCCTGTAATTAAAATGAAATCCACCCAAGCTCTATACATTCTTCAGTGCAATTCTGGGTAAAATATATCAAATCCAACCCCACTGTGAGTTCAATTCAGGACAAACAGAATAACTTTATGTTACCATATCACAGTTCTGAAAAATATGGAAAATCCAAAAGAAATTACTCCATAATTGGATCACCCTTACATGAAATTATTCTGTATCTCCTGAATTAAATCCTAACAGATGTGAACTACCACTGATTAGCTCTGCATATATGGTGCAGGTATATCAGATTAAGCTGTCAGTGTCTGAACTTTCGTGGTACCTTCCTCAAGACTGTATTGTTACTTCACGAAGAGGAATTTTTTAAAAAAGAGCCACCCAAACTGAGCTGATGTGAGTTAATGAAGGTGCCGTGGATTTACAAACCCCGTGGGTGCTGCCATGAAGTGTGTTGCAGTTTGCTGGAAACTGAGCCATTTTCTATTAAACTCTACAAAACACATTTCCAAAGTTTCAAAGACAGAGTGAATGACCCAGACAAGCCAATCACCACTCCCTCAAGACCACTTACAGCAGTTACTAAAAGAAGACCTGCACAGAAAAAATCTCCTGAGTTTCAGGCAGAATGGAGTCTTAAATGTGCTCAGTTGCTTCAGAATACATTGAGAGGAACGTATTATGAAAACAAAGTACTTTGAAATACTTACAAAGTGTTTTCAAATTATTCTAGTTTTGGTTCTACTGGATACATAGATACAGCTGTCTAATAAAACCAAAATCAATATTTTAATGTACTGTCATTCCTTTTCCTGCATGTATAAATAATATTTTTGCACTGAAGCCTAATTTATTTTTAGGTCAATTTTACATCTAGAAAACTGAACTGCAGAGCTGTGGAATGGCTTGGCCAGTGTCATCTGACAGGTCAGTAGCAGAGTTGGCCACATCTTTTAAATCCAGTTCAATTTTCTCTCAAATAGACCAGACTGTTATCTGATATAGTTTAATACAAATCAGCTGTAATTTAGATGGTATTTCTAGCCTAAATCCAAGAACTACTGGAGCCAACATTTCAGTTAATCGAGATGGTGAATTATTAGTGCTCCATAACACAGAAATCCATGTCTTCTAACCCAAGCACTTGAAGGAAACATGAAGTTCATCTCTACATTAGAGCCCTCCCCAGACTATACCAAACCCCTCCACATGTTAAAACTAACCTAGCAAACAAACCCTAACAATTCACACAGAACAAGAGAGACACAAACCAGAGTCCTTCTCTCAGATAACACATATCAAATATGCATACGAATTATGCTCCACACATCTCCATATAAATGCTTTTAGTGCATTCAGGGCTGGGAAAGTAATGAGGGCTGAATATGTCTCTCATTTTTTTTTCCATGTGTTTATTGGCAATTTTTTAAAACCAAGCTTAAAATGCAAACAGGCTTTTATGAATTGGAAGAGTGCTGCTGCATCAGTGCTCTATGGGCATGTAAGCAAGATTTGGCTTTTGTCCCTCCCGGGGACCAAGAATGATACACTTCTCTGACCTGTTCCCTTTCATGAACTGCAGAGTGAAAGTTCTGCAACTGGTGAAGAAAAGGAAAAAACCAACCACCCTTTTCAGGCTAAATGTTCTGCAAAGCAGTGTATTATGTTGTTATTAGAGGGAACAAATTTTTTTTGCTATATTTGATACTTGACTCCATAGCCTTTGTTTAAACATCAGGATTTTTTCTGGAACATACCTGAGTTAGCAAGAGAAGACAGTCCTAACTCTGTTCAGGGATGCAAAGGTGTTGCTAAATAGTCTAAATGTTTATGTTCTGTATGAATGGAACATCATTTCCTGTGTATACTATTGACACATTATTCCTATTTTGCCTGGTTTCAATACCAGCAATGTTAGAATAAACTGTTGGCAACCAGAAAGCAGAACAGCCAGCAGGTTATGCCAGCCTTACTGCTTATTTATACTGAACCCGCGTGTAGGCAAGTATTCTTCTTCAAGTGTTTACCAAATTTCTGCCATCTGAATTCAAAGACAAAATGTAAGACTTGGAATAAAGTGTCAAACAAAGGACTTTGTTCTGGTAATACTCCTTCTAAAAACTGAGCAGTAAGATACCACTTATGCTAGTATTGAAATATTTGTGAAGTGTAAACAAGTGAATTTAACAAGTTTTTGTAACTAGTTTTTCTCAGTATAATAAGAAACTTAAGCATGAAATATAGCACCTCTATTCTAAAGTAATTTTTAACAGCAAATCTGTATTAACAACTCACCAGCTTTTCTTCTTTAATGTGACTGTTTTCTTCTTGAACTTTTTTACTGACTGCTGTCTCCTTAAAAAAAAAAGATCATCAAGAACAGTAAAAGGCATTTCGAACTACTGTCTATTTTCTTTAATAATATTGTATTAATAGTGATTCATCATGAGGCTATTTAAAGAAATTGAATTATTTTTAAATTTCATTTTACCCATTTTTTTTACTATGAAATCGTACTGATATTCATAGCACATTTATTTCCCTAGAAAGGGTTACAGAGGAAATAGTTTAATTATATTGTATATGCAGGTAGTAGAAAGGAATCACTAATCTGTATGCATCAGAGATCACTGCTAGGAGGTTTGCTGAGTGAAGAACAGAAAATATTCACCAAAACTTTAATTTGTTTAAATTCCAAAATACCATTCTGATTTTCTGTTGCAGTTCTTGAAACTGTTTTTCCTTCACTGCAAGATTGATGTTTTCTTCTCCCACCCTGTACTGAGATGTGACCTTGGACCTTATCAAGTCTGTAGTTACTTTCTTCAGTTCCTTAACACAGGAAACACGTATAAATAGTTCATCCAGTATAGGCATTGCAATTCAAAACAGAGACAAATCTTTTAAACTATCCTGGTCATGCCCCACTTTGAAATAATGTATGGAAACAACAGAATAAATTAGAGGTACTGAAATGTGTAAGAGTGACTTACTAAACTTTAAACTTGTCACACGTGACTAAAAGTTTATTTTCACGGGTAAAATGTTACTGTGCCAATTTTACTCTCTTTGAAGTATTTATTTAATCATTTTGTTATTTCCTCTTCCAAGAGGTGTATTAGAAGTGGACATTGAGCTGGTATTGGTAAAACCTTGCTCACCCAGACATACAATAGGAATTACTATTGTAACTACTGTGTACGTTCTTGGGAACGAGGAGGAAAAAAGGAAGAACAGTGATTATCTGGTAAAAACAGGAATTGGCTATAAATTCGGAGGATCTTTGTTTTTCCTGAAACGTTAAGTACTTAATCTCAAGAGAATGCTAAATTAATTTTATATTAAAATGTTCTACAACATGATGCCTTTGATTTTATAGTCTTTATCCTCTTTTAAATATCCTGCGGCTTTTTTTTTTTTTTTTTGATATCTGTTTTGTAGCCAGTTTATTCAGAGCTCCCAGTGCAGCAAATAAACAGCAAACGCTTTGATCTCATTAAATTACAACTTATAGTTCCTGGAGTCATAAATATTGTGCCCTGTTCTCCCCCTCCCCTCCCATCCTGGTGCAAGGTAGTCTGTTTAATATCGCTCTCTCCTTGAGCGCTCTGACGTTTACTCAGACAAATAGCAGAGGTTATGAATGCTGCTCACAGATAGTATCAAGAATTCCCCGTGATGCCATAGTGGTGAACCAAGCATTCAGAATGGTAGTAGTTTTATCTAACAACTAAGTTTGGTCTGTTTAACTTTTCTTCACAAAACTGGAATTTCGGTTATCACGGACAGAATTATCACAGGCCAGTGGTTAAACTGTTCTGGACAAAATCATAGAACAGTACAAAAGAAGAAGGAAAGATTACATTGTAACTGAAATTCACAAAGTTTTATGGAAAATGCAAGTATAGGTAGTACTTTCAAATAAATCACTTTTTTGCTAGAGGCTTTATTTCTCACGTATTTTAGCCATAAATAGATCTAGAATGATCTAGTAAGTACTAAGTGTAATTGCAGAATCAATTACAGAGCTGAAAGCCAGAAATGCTTTACAATTATTATATTCTGTAAGCTAGTTCGATTTTCCCCATCTTTTGCCATAAAGACATAAATTAGTTGTACTGTTTTTACTAGAAGGCTCTGTAATGAGGTATGCAGTTCCTGCTGTTAAGTGGCAGAAGGTGTAAGCATCTCTAACTTTGTGAAAGTGAGAAGGTGCACTGTGCCAGCCTGCACAGAGCAGCAGATTAATGGGACAGAGAGCACAGCTAACAGGCTGGGTGCCACACAAGCAGGTGCCAAAGCCTGCCATGGATCTAATACCAGGTATTCTCCAAAACTCAGGATTCATTGTGCGGAGAAAAACATTACTACTTATTTTGTCATGGGGAAAGCACAAGCCAGACTAAGTAAATCATGCCCTTGAAGTAGAAAAGATGACTGTATTTTCTCCTTTGTAGTGTCAGGTGGATGTGTACAATCCATCTGGAACCAATCCCTGATGTGCTAATACGAAGCTGTAGGCAGGAAAAACCAAAACCAAAAAACAACCAGAACCCAACACAAACTCCCCAAAAAACAACACAAATGAGACCACCAAAAACAATGGCAAAGTTTTTCATGGTGAGTGAAATCACAAGGTCTGTAGCCACAAAAATAATAAAAATAATACTTTTATACATACATACATGTATTTTCTTGTACTCTGAAATTAATTAAAATTTTACCCCAGAGTTTTTGCTTTTTTTCTAGCAGCTTTCTCTCATTATTAAAATCACAAGTAGTATTCAAAAACTTATAAATTAAATTGAATGTGGAAAATAATTTTATCAGTTCTGGGGTGTGCTGAGAGAGAATGATAAGGCTTTAAACCCATTCCCTTGATCTGTTGCTAGCAGCCAAGGCTTAGGGACATGGCTTCAAAAACACTTCATGCCAGTGTAAGTCAAGAGTGTCACAAAACCCCAGTCCTGCCTCTTAAACCTGCTTTCCTGATTTGAGGTGATCTAAGCTAAAACTTTCACTTTTTTGGCTGGTTTTTTTTGTTTTGGTTTGGTGTTTTTGTCTTGGGGTTGTTTGGTTTTTTGGTTTTGGGGGGGGGGGGCTGGGGCTTTGGGTTTTTTTGTAAGATATAGTTTTGGTCAATGCAACATTTTAATTCTACTCTCCCTTGAGGCCACAGAAATACATGTTCCAGCATGAAGAAGTGGTGTGGGACTGGAAAAGCAGCCAGCACAGGCAGATGTAACCACTTCCCAAGACTGATACCCTATGAAAACTTTACCTGTATTCAAAATTACACCTGTATCTGTTTGCTCTCTCTTCCTAGATTGCTGCGACCCTCTTGTAATCTTTTAGGTCTTGAGCAGCAGAGTTGTTTTTTAAGCAGAAGAAAGAAAGAAATCTTTTCCTTGGCCAGGTATCAATGCAGCATTTTCACAGTGGTTGAAAAGAATCCTACCACACCGAATATCAAAATGTCCAAATCCTAAACCAAATGTTACTGAAAAGGATATTTCACCACAGTCCATTACATTACAGCTCAGGAACTGGACTTGAAACAGGCAATGTTAAGAGAAAATTACGACCTCTCTAAATAGTATTTCTTTCCCAGAAGACCCCAGAAGAGTAAACCTGTGCAGAACAGACCTCAATTTCACTCAAGTTTACTGTTGTACATATTTAACACCCTCATAACATACTTGAAATTTCATTAAAATAGGAGATCAGTTTATTTTTATCCATAAGTGTTAAATAGCATTCACTAACTTCACATTCCCATTAAGAACAAATATGTGAGATCATCCAGGTCTGAGCCAAAGTAATGGCTGTGATAAGAGCTGACAACCAAATTAAGATTTTAGTACCATGGATAGTCATTCCCACTCCAGCACTGAGGCTACAGAGGAAAGAAGTTTGAACCCATAAGTTGTCAGAGCTGTTAGAGGTCAGTCAAGTCTCCAAGGCAGATAAAACAAGCTTTAGAAGTTATCCCAACTCGTGCTGTAAATATCATGATTTCTTTCAGCTATGTGTTGCAAGTGAAAACAGCCTGGTAATCCCTTTTCAAAACTCTTCTAAATCTCCCAGTTCAGATTGTTCAGAGTAGGATGGTCAAATACTAAAAACCAATAAGAAATTCAGAAATAACTAAAATAAAGGCGTTTCCTGCTGAACTGAGGAAGCCGGATTAACTTTCATTTGGCTGCCTTTTCCTGCTTACCTAACAGTATTTTATTTAAAATTCATAACCCTTCTTAACCTTAAGAATCAAGAGTACAGCCGAAAAAAAGAGTGGATCAAACAATATGTTTGATTGCTGGAGTACATAAATCTCAATTTCTCTCTCACACCTATGTTACTCACAAATTTCACTATGCAAAATTTTCTTAAACATTTCTGTTTTCTTACCTCTCAAATTACTTACCCTCAGAGAATACTAAATAATTGATTATTCTTGGTTTCTCACCAAAAGCAACAAATCCGATTTACTGTGATGCTTAAATATTACTAAAATTCCTAACTTTTTTACTTAAAATATATTACAGTAGAGATATGCTGAATTTTAGATGAATGCATCTTTGTCTGTCACACATAATTATTTACCTTTCTTTAAAGGGATTGCACAGTTGGAGTGTACACATTGCACAAAGTTGTCCTCACACCTCCAAAATTATGATGATATCAGCATCCTAACAAACATTCCTAAAGAGGAAAGTTATCACCACTGACACCTCCCAATATTTTTCTGTTTCTCTTCCATCTATCAAATATTCCAGATAAATAGATACAGGTTTTTTTATATAACCTATCATTTTAATTATGTAGCTAAATAAACATTTTTAAAAACTGCAAGACCTAATTGTGATATAGAAATTAATTCGAGAATTTTTCCAGTGTTCTGCTTTACTGTTACTGTGGGTTTCGGTCTGCTTTTATGATAGTAAGAGTTCTAAAAACTTTGATCACTTCAAAACTTGATCTTTTTGACACTGAGGTTTGGTATGTTATATTCTAGTATGTAACTAAAAAAATCCAGATTGAATTCCTGAATAATTTTTACTGTGGCTAGAATATTTCCATGTAATAAATACAAAAATTAAGTAAAGAACTAAAGAAGGTAAGAACGAAACAAATGAAAAAAATCTCAAACTGTCTATATTTCAAGATAAAATTAAATTTTAAGTCTGGCTTTTAGTGGAATCATACTCCAAAGAACCTTAACATGCTCTTAAGAAGAAAAGAAGCAACAGTAGATTCAGGGAGAATTTTCAAGTATTTTTGTACCTTCAAATACCATTTTTCAAGCAAAGAAAGGTTGTGGCAGGTAAACATCCATTTTTTTCATCAACATAACCCATATAGAAAATGGTCATAGTCCCTTTTCCTCATGTACAAATTATCTTCTCCCCCTGCCCTTTTTTGATTTCAAAAACATTCACAAACTTTGCAAAGATTCCATGCTAATTCAAAGCATTCATCTGGAAATCGGGGATTAACATTAGGCCAAAAAGTTGAGATAATAATGTATTTGAACCCTACATAAAATCATTACAGAATCTAAAGGAGAAAAAAAAATTAAAAGAGGGAAACAAAAAGATAGGGAGATATAAAAAAGAGATGTGGTGTGGAAAGATACTGAGTTTAAAGAACAATTCTGACATGAGCATCCCTTTGTTTTTCTCGTCAGCTCTTAAGAAACAGCTCAAAGGGAAAAGAATGTTATCCTTCCCACTACTACCTATGTTCAAGAGTGCAACTCAGAAATGTACATGGCAAAGAGTAGTTTCTGAACAGAGGCAGGAGAAAAGTGCTTAGTGGCACCTTCCTTGCAGATAGAATCACTCTAATCTGATGACTCAGCTGCCTTGTCACCGAACTCTCCCACTTCTGACAGGGATTCAGTTACACATTTCATCCTATGTTCAAGCCAGCAGCTCACTTCCGTGGCAACTGCTCTTCATGTTGTGTCTCTGACTAAACTGAAAACACCACTGCTACCTTCCACATCAGATGGAGAAGCAATGACAGCACAGCACAGGTAGAGGAGAGGTTACTCATAATTAGCAAGAAACAAGGAGGACGTTGTAGAGGTAAATAAAAATTCACAGGTTACAGAATATTCTCAGAGCTGCTCCAGTTTTAACTGAAGTATTCGTGGAAGCATAAGACTAATTTAGCCATTAGCCATAGAATGAAAAACAGTTCTGCTGCTTGTCCACTACTTCTATTAATAATGCAGCAGGTGTTGGAAGGCCCAAAGAATCACAGAATCACAGAGTATTCTGAGTTGGAAGGGACCCACAAGGATCATTCTCCATTCAGAAATGTGCACTGTACTTACTTCCTTCAGATTACTTATTTCAGTCTCTTGTCTTTTATTCACTGATGCTAGTTTCTTATTGTGCTGTATGGCTTCCTGCACTTTAAACAAAAGTTAAAGCATGTTAACAAATAATTTCACATTTGAACAAGTATTTGGTTTATAACTGCAATAGATGTGCATATAATTTATTTTTTAAAATCTTCATAAAACTGCAAATATGATTCAAGTACTTTTTCTGTGTAGTTTGATACCAGACTGGAGGATTATACCAGGTGGTAGCAGTTGTCTGTAACTCAAACAGTAAGTTAAGACTTTTCTATATGTTGGCTTGCTTTTTTTAACTGTAATTTAATTTTTAGTGACTCATTATGTCATTTTACTAGAACTTTTAATCTTGGTTTTGTTTTTTAACCAAGACTTTGCTTGTAATTTTCTGGTGAGTTTAATTATTTTCAGAGAAACACAGGACATCATGGGCCACAGAACAAACAAATAATTAACAGATGTACAGAGTTATACGCATATACGCTGTGGAAGACAGCAAACAGCAGAGGATAGCACAGCAGAAAACTCTAAGAATAACTTCTATTCCTGCTGAAAGGGAAGGGAGCTTTCTCTTAAACTTTATACAGGTGAAAATATCACTGGGAAATTGCCTGAAATTCCCCGATGAAAAGCTGAAGATATTTACTGGTTCCTGAACTTTTTCAGACAGCTCTATTCAATCATTGTATTTTGATCCTCTGAGCTTCCCCTTCTATTTTCTGATTCCTCTTCATTCACCCCTAATCTTTTTCTTTATTTCCTCAAAGTCTTCTGGCACCACACTTGAATACAAGAACTGTAGACACGCAGAAAGTCCTCTCCTTTTCTGCTAGAGATTGCCCATCATGGGGAATGATGGACAAGAGCCTGACAGTACAACAGGCAATTTCACAGTTTTGAATGAGAATATGTGCTTAAAAAAACAAAATACTGAGGGCTACAACAGCTATCTTCTGACACAACTTAGGAACCACCCCCCCCCCTCCCCGAAAAATAAGCAGGCCAAAATTGGTAAAACTCTCTCCTATCTTTCAGCAAAAGTCATGTGCTCACTCTCTAGCTTTGAAGCACAATCAGCAGGACATTGGTTAGCCAGTAATGTTCTGGATTTAAAATTTTAAAAATGGAATACAACAAGTAACTTGAGGTACTGAAATACCACAAATATACAGAGAGTATGTTACACTTTATACAAACTAGAATTGAAAAAAAAAAAATGAGTTTCAGGCAGAAACAAAAAGTTTAGTAAGATTCAGTAACTGAAAAGTTTTTTTGGTGTTTTGGGGTTTGTTTTTTTTTGTTTGATCAGCTCCTCGATATAATTTCCTGCGTGGTCACACTCACGACTGTAGCAGTGGATCAGCAAAGAGCACTGAGGAACCTACCAAGGTATTTGATGCTTGGCATGGGACAGTTGCTATTTTTCTGAGTTTCAACTAGTTCCAACTCAGTGTTGGCAAAGCACAGCGAAACCAAATGTTGGGGGACATTTAAGACATACATACCACTGTGCTCCAGTTTTCCATGAACACCTTTTACAATTCCAAACTGAGATGCAATAGTAGCATAACACCTCTCAACTTCATTCATTTTCTTATGATGCTCCTCTTTTGCAGTTAAGTGCATCTGCATTTTTTGATCCTGTTAGGAACACAAATGAAGCACCCATTTAATGACAGTACGTATCTCTCCAAGTGCTTTTGAATATAACAGCATAAATGCAAAATCATTCCCAGAATCTTTCAGTTGCCTATTTCATATCTAATGATCTTTTCCCATTTCCAGACAGCAGGAAGATAGACAAAGTCACCATGATATTTAAAGCATTTGAGCAGCTGACATTTGAGGAGAGGCTAAGGGACCTGTGACTGTTCAGCCTGGAGAGGAAGTGACTCAAGGGGGATCTGATAAATGTGTATATACCAGGGGAGGCATGTGTGTGAAAGGAATAAAGAAATCACAGCCAGACTCCTTCTAGTGGTGCTCACTGAAGGGAAAGGTGGGAAATTTCACTTAAACTTGAGGGGAAAGAAGTTTATTGTAAGGGTGGTCAAACACTGGAACAGGTTGCACAGGCAGGCTACAGAATCTCTTCACGGAGATACTAAAAACCAAAAGACATGGCTCTGTGCCACTGACTCCACCGGCCCTGCTTGACAGCCTCGTCCATTCCACTTCCGGGACTGCAAAAAATGACACAGCCAAGGGCAATTAGGAGAGAGTTTGTGTATTTGACACTCCTAAATAAAAGAATTTCAATACATATGCTAAAATCAGAAGTGCATCAACTACTTCTAGAGTAGTGGTGACTTTGATTTAGATTAGTGAGACTAATGCAGATTAATACCCCATGCTTCCCAGAAAAATATAAACAACTCTTCAATGAGTAATTCTTAATTCCTCAATATCAATTAGCAGTTCTAGTAGCTTGAAACATGATGAATCACTTTGTGTATCTGTAGGGGAAGTTTCTAACTACTTTTGTAAGCATCTAACAACTTTATTTTACTTCTATTCACATGCTGGCCTAAGTAATATCACAAAGAAACCCACACGGTAATTAAGTACAATGTTGTCGCTGTTTTCCCCACGGACAAGTAGAGAAACGACACAGAGTCCAGGCGCAGGGTTACATGGACACAAGGCAAAAGCCCCCCCCTTTAATGATTTCTCAGAAGGCCTTTTATATGTTAGTTCACAAAAGTGTATGAAATGGCATAAGGTAATTGGTTTTTGCCATCCACCCCCCAAGGGGTCAAGTTCTAAGACACCCATCTCTGGATGTTTTTCTAGTTAGAGCCATAACAATTCTGGAAAACAACCTGCAGCCGCAAGAAGTTTATAAAACGGTAACATTGTTTTAAGTTACTTGCACGGGAAAGACAGAACTTTCACAAAAGTGCAGCAGAGAGCTAAAGAAATTCTCTGCTGAAGATTTTTCAGCATCCATATAATGTATTTAACGAATTTTACCAATCTCATTTTGTGGAAACTCTTCAGTGACACATGCCACTGATTTTTTTAAAGCTATTTGTAATCCTTGTAACACTAAGCTTTTTGTGTTCTTCTTTATACTGTATTTCTTGTTAGTAGTTTTGTAGGTACTATTTGGTAATTTTTTTAATTAATTTTCTCTGAGGAGAACGGGTTAAATTAATTCCTCAGAAAGGACAACCATTTGTTTAGATATCTAATCTATTTCGAATCTACAGTAGAGCAACACAGCAATTAAAATGAACTGGGCCAAATTCATCCCTGTGTGTAAACTCAAGTTACACAAGGATGCATCTGGCCCAGTCTGTTTGGCTTAGGCAAGGCTCCATTTCCACACAGTAACAAATGCAATACATGTCCAGGCATCAGAGGATAATAAAAGCTGATAGTAATCAAAAGAAATGACCACCATAAGACTAGCAAAACAGGATATACAATACAAATTTCTCATGTTTTATAAGGTATGAAATTAAACACACTACAGCAAATGGAAAGTCATAATGGAAGCACTGGTAAAGAAACATCACCACTTACAGATCACTGCAAAGAATGTAGGCTGAAAATGTTCTTATACTTTCTCTTTTTCCTAATCATAAATTAACTGTTGAAGCAGTTAATAGCTTGACTAATTAAGCTAATTAGCAGTCCTATCTTAACTAATGCTAGGAGAGGAACTTTATATCAAAAACAGTAAAAGGAAAGATTTGCTTTGTTTTTCCTGGTAGTTTTCTCAGGTATATTTATTCTAAGAGATCGATGAACAGGGAGACAGCCCTAATTTGAGATCTGAACAGCTTCTGGCAAGATCTGAGGGGTTTTGCAGTTTTTAATATGGATTTTTTCTTAGTGTTATCCAAATTCCTTTCTTTAGTCAGCAAGCTAGTGTTAGTCCCTCCTCCTCTCTCAAAAAGTTGAAATATGCTTTGCTACTTCACAGGGCTCTTTCCAGGGAAAGAAGGAACTGGCCTGCTCTGTCTATGAGAGTTTTATTAAGAGCTTAACACTTGCCTAAATATGATTTTTGATGGCAGGCTGCTCTCCAGGCTTAATGCACAGAGAAATAAAAGCCTGAGTACGTGATTCGTCTGCTCACAGTGAAAAGGTTGTAAAACATTCTTCCATAGAAGACAATCAAGAAACACCAGGAGACACTGCAGGATAGGGAGTGTCTGACCCTGGAGTTGGAGTAAGACCCACAGAATCTTGGTTCTCCTTCCTTACGTCCGATACTGCAAGAACAGGAATTATTGCCCTGCCCTCCACCAGTAATAAAGATAAGCTGGGATGGGGAGTGGAATTGATTGTGGCCATATGGCTTGTTGAGGCACAATGATTTCTTGGTGGAACTAGACCCGAGAAATAGCTCAGGGTCAAGTAGGTGACTGGAGGAACACAAAGAGGGAATTGCTCATATCTCAAAGATATTCTGGAAATTGAGTCACTAGTCAGAGGTACTCAGTGAAGCAGAAGGTGGTAATTGGGAGGTGAAAGTGTCAGAGAAACAAAGGAGATGTAATGGCATGGAGACCCAAGGCAAAATCACATGAAAATTATGCAAAGGGCTACCAACTGTAAATCTTCGAAATAGGAATTTTTTTCACTGCAGTTTCTCCAGTTCTCCCCGTTTTTCTACTTAAAAATAATTTGGTTTAATTTATATTGTATCACTGCCTCCTCGTTGTGTTTTTAAACAACATAGTATGATTACAGGCAAGCTCCTAGAAGATGCAGAAAAGAAAAAAACCAACATTCCTATCTAAGAATATTAAGAACAAACCAACTTTTAAAGTTTCATTTTTTTAACATTTTGCAGTGATTACTTTTTCGTTCATTTGGCAACTGCACCCATGTTAGAAAACTAAATGGTGGTAAGGAAGTTCTCAGAGAATGCCTGTACTGCTGTTAGAATACCCCTGACACATTTTGGCCTGTGCCAAGTAGGACTCATGTAAGCAGTTCCTGGGCACAGAGCAGGTGACTGTCTGCTGGGAACAGTGTAGGTTATTTGGATCCAAATTCCCTCTTTTCTGAAGAGTGGTAGGGTTTAATCAACCTAGACCATGTGACTGCAGCTTCACTAAGCGGTTTCACGTACATTTAGATCCCCAATAAAAACAGTAAGGGAAGACAAGACCAGATGCTACACATGGAGAGTTCTGGCATTCTCCAGTGTATCATCTGTCAGGAAACCAACACCCGACCGTTTTCCTCCAGTTATTTCCTTATTTCAGCTGCAGGAAAACAAATACAATACAGAGCCCACACTCAAGCGTATTCTATCAAGTGAACTGGCTTTGTAGTAATCCCCCTGTAGCCTCCTGACTGCAGGAGTGTTACTCTCCATATGCAGTGAGGTGCAAAACTGCTGCACCACATGCAATAATCAGCACTTTTACTGTGGAAAAAAAAAGACAATAATAAAGACAAATAAATAATAAAAGACAAAATAAATCCTTTATTTCTTTGTCTGCTGTCTTTCAATATGAAACAAAACCTTCCACTATTTCAAAAGTATAGCATGTATGGTAAGAATTATATCAGCACTACAATTTTTGCATAAACTTAACTGGACAGCATGCTAAACCATGGTGCTTATGTCAGATATTAACATTGCATATACTGTTCTAAAAGAACAGAATTAAAGGAACAAAACCAAAATAAAATGCTACATCAGTAAGGCACGCTCAGTCCCCAGCACATACAGAAGCTCCTTCACTGACTGGCGAGGTTTCAAAGGTGCCTGATATAAACTGAACAGCACATCTGCTTACTCTCAAAACACACACCAGAGAACGATCTAATCTGTCTTTAACAAAATTGAAATAGAAATGGGTCTCAGATAAATGATTGGTTCAGAATTGCATCCATTTTACTTTTAAACACTTTGCCATTGGTGATGACCAAGAGTCTACATGGGCTACTACTACTTTGATCCCTTGAATGCACCACTTATTTCAGTGCAACCACTCAGGGAGTAAAGTTGGTAGAATTTGACCTGGTCTAAAGCTGTATTAGCCCACTACTGCAAAAGGTTATAGGAAAGAATTCACTTTTGTTTACCTTGTGAAGTGTTTTGTTTTCAACATTTCATATCAGAGCATTTTCCATAAATAAGTCCCAACTGTACATGTTCTGTTTAGTGCTACATGGAAAAGAGGATTTCTAGCACTTGCCCCCACTCAGTAGCATTTTTAATTACCGTATTCTGTATCACAGCAAGTGTTTTCAAAGTATTCAAATGATCAATTAATGAAAAGTTTATAAACATAAGAAATATATCTGTTCAAGCAGCATAGACGCATTTCCTTACAGAAAAGGTGTTGTCCTTTAAATATTCTCATTCATATTGAAGACTGAGCTTGTAAGTTATGAAATAAAGATATGTGAAATTACCTAAATGTAAGCCCAATAATTTTATATATTTTCAACAAATCTTTAGATCAGCTGCATTTTAGGAAAAAATACAAGTTAAAAGTGAAGTAAGACAAAACACGTTTTATGTTGCCTTTGATCTTTAACTTGTAGCCTTATCTCCCAGGTCAGAGGGCACATTATTCAATTTCACCATATTTTGTGTAAAACCACTGTAGCGTTGAAGATGACTTTCAGTACAAATGTCATGGTACTTAAAGCTAAACTGGACTCTAGTTTTTTGAGCTTCTTAATTAAAATCACAGTTTGTAATGGTCTGACAATATTATCTTTATTCTTTCCAGTTGAGCAGCAGCAGAATTTTCACAGCATTTATTCAATCAAGCCTAGCGATGTTTCTGTGGCTCACTCTTTCACTTCCTAAAACAGACAACAGGGTTCAGAGCCACTATGCTGTCACTCTGGGTAAATTTATTCCCTGTGTCAAAGGGAGTAAGCTGGACGGGATGAAATCTAAACTGTTCAGGGAAACTGATGTTAAGAACTAATTCTGAGGAGTAAAAAAGAGTGAGAGGAAAACCATCGGTTTTTCTTAAAAACAAAACTAAGGACTGTTAGGAATTCTCTATTACTTTTTGAGATCATTATGCTAGATCTTGTTAGAGTAATACAATTACATTATTCAAATGACAGTCTATAAAAAATCTTTATAAAGAGAACAAATGTACCAATTCTACTTTAATTCAGTGAGAAGAAATTACCACATTCTCAACAGTAGCTATCACACTATAAAAACCTAAAAACATCGCATTTGGAAGATTATCACGTTTGAAGCTGATACCTCTTTGTGTTATTTGTAATAATTACCACGTATCATTTAACTATTATAGTTGGTTAGTATTGCATTATACCCTAAGCATACTCTTTTCATTAAAACTCTTCCTTGGTTTTTTACTTTTATTATTTTCTTACCATTTCATTCAGTTTCTTTTGTAAAGTGTATTTTGAAATCTGTAAAACAACAGAGAGTTATTCATTAAATGGTACTTATATTTTTTCTGACAACAACCTGCATAATTAAGTACTGTTATACCTAGGATTTAGTTGCATTTGTTATTAATCCATCCAATACAGTAATACTGATTCTGAATTAATGATGGCACAATTTCATTTATTATTAGATTCACTTTACTTCATAATGTCACTTCATTAATTTTACATAATATTTAAATTATGTAAAACCACTGTACACTGATTTGTTATTAGAGGAGTTTTGAAAAAATGCGTAAGTCCTTGTGTTTTCTGACAGGCATCATAAAAATAATGTGCAAATGGACCACAGTCTGTAAACTAGACCCTTAGAAATAAACAGAGAAGACAAAGATAGAAATGAAAGTATTCCCTCAACTCCTACAGGAATAGAAGTGCGTTCCCTGTTGGAAAAAACCCAAAACCATCTCATTAAATATTCTAAATGGCAACATATAAATTTATAGTGTACCAATCTCACATACTTTAACAATATAAGGCTGACATTAGACGATATTAACACTATTTTAATACCCCATTGACAGAAAATTTTGATTTGCATAATGCTTAAGTATAAGAGGGAAAAACAGAGTAATCTCAAAGAAGCCAGAGTGTGCAAATCTCATATGGAAAACATTATTTCTAGGAAAAACCTAGAGAACAATCATTTTAAGGTAGGGTTCTGACTCTATAGAGAAGAATACAGAATTGAATAAAAAATTCTTCACTCTTATATCAGGCTCACTTCCAAACAATTTCCCTGGGACCACATGTCCATTGTGACCTCCTGCTTCCTCAAGCCACAGCAGAATTTCCTAGATCTGAACTGTACTGGGATACAAATACTTGATCTGTGAATATTAATTTTTTTTTTTTAATTTGTGGTTTATCTTAAAAAAGAAAGGCCAGCGGAATCTTTCATTACTCTTGCTGTCCGCATATTATGCTCAGCAGACCATGGAGAGATGGATATTCTACATCATCTGTGCTGTGCCAAGGTTTGAGCAGGGTAAACATCCTTACAGTTATTGCACAGAGGGCCAGCTATGGAAATTAATGTCTTTTACTCTTAAAATATATTCAGTGTTAACTAAGTGATTAAACAAACAGTCTGATACCAAGTAAATGCATTCCATTACAAAAGAATGTTAATAAGAACCAAAAGAAGTTACAAAATCATGGTAATAATCCATTGTAACCGTTTTGTTTTTAATAGAATTATTATCCCACTCAGTTTTGGGTAGAAAAATAATTAGTTCCTGATAATACCTGAAATCTGGCAGTGCATTACAATCCTAGTAATCCATTTTCAATATATCTGCCTTGGTCGTAAGCCATGGATGAAGTGTAAATACAGAAACACCCCAGTGAAAAAAAGGAAAACACTCAAAAACACAGGGAGCACTGTGAGTTGGAGGCACAGCGTGAATATTTATTTCTATTTAGGAGTCCAAAACCAGGGATCCCAGACAGGTGAGAAGTAAGACGACAAGAATGGGAAGAAAGAGGAAGGCTGTGGAAATGAAAAGAAAGCACATTTCATATACTGTTTGGACTTCTGAGTCTTCTTCTGGAGGAAAAGAACATTAGCTGGAAGGTTAACTTAAAGTAGTCTTGACACTGAAGACTGGAACAGAAACTCAGTGTTAGAAAGTGAGGTGTACATGTCCTAGAAAGATTAAATAAGAAGGCCTTAAAGATCCTCTTAAAAACAACTATTTTCTTAATAATAAAAAACCTAAAACTAAAACACTTGCATTCCAAGAAAAGTTGTTTTACAAAAAACAATAGTTTACCTGTAATGCTTTTAATGTTTCTTTCAGTCCATTGATTTCTTTTTCTTTTGTTTCTACAGCAAGTTGGTATTTTCCCTTTCAACAAAAGCTGTACTTCAGGATTTGGGCAGAATAAATGCATTTACAATAAGAATTTATCAAAAAGAATGTTACAAAAATAAAGCGTTACTCCTCTTTGACAGAACAATTCATTAGGGAAAAATTCAGCTAAATAATTTTAAAATGTAGATATATATTGCTATAAAAAGAAAAGTGAAAACAAAATAATATATTTTTACCACTTATGACTCTATTCATCAAGTCTTAAAATTGTCTGTTCTGGGAGAGACAAGCCTGACAAAGGCAGAACTAATACATTATTTAGAACAAAGGTACTAAATTTTAAAACAAAAGGTATCAGGTAAATCCATTTTCTTATCTGCAGTAGCAGGATATTCATAGAAACACTTGCTCAGCTTTTCCACTCCACAAAGACTGAACTGTAATCTGTTATCACTAGAATCACTAAATACACACAAGTACATTTTATATTTATATATATATACGCATTGTGTATGTGCATGCATATATACACACACATACAGAATGTGCACGTAAGAAAGTCAAAGGACTTCAGTAGAATTAAATCTGGTAAGAATCTCTGGCGTCAGTCAATTCAATGCAGACCAGAATCTAAATATCAGAGAATACACCACTGACCACAAATACATCCATTCAAACACCCCTGCACGTTCCCGTCATTTCCAACATAGTGCTGCCTGTGCAATCTTCCAAAACCACCTTGATCACTAATAGCACACATAATCTAAATTGGAGCAAAAATCGGTTTTCAACTCTGTCTTGAGCTTAATTTACTCTTTCAGTTACTTTGGTATAAAGTACTCAAGTACTATTCAATTCAATGGAAACAGTTAGAAGGAAAAATTAATCAGCATACAATTTAATTCTGAAGCTGTCATTACAAAATATGAATCAGAGACTAATAAGTAGGTATGTGTGGAGAAACAGAATGTCTTAACAACAAAAACTCCAAATATAATGAGAAAATTCCTCAACCAGAAAATATAAAATAAATATAAATAAATATCAATGCAGCAAACAGTAAGATTTACTTTGATATACTTTCAAGCCATTTAACCAGTTTGCAAATTTCTATGCCAGTTCTTATGCCACATCCAGCATATTCACCTGCTCTAAACCACTGGGAAATGTAAATGAAACAGCAGAGGCCACACGCAGACATTCACTGACATCACTGTTTGAAACAGGTTCATTGTACCTGTACATTACCAAATGTAAATCCTTCATTCAGAGGAGGGAGTGGCCATTCAGCCTGGTATAAAAACTTATGTAGCTAATAAAATCCACACAAATTCAGACTAAAATGAATCTTATTTCAGTTTAGGTCAAGTACCTTAGGAAACCAGCTCAGCTAAACCAAAAAAGCCCTATTAAAACCTGATTTCACTAAGGCAGATAGAAATGTTATTTGTCACTAGTACTTGGAAAGGCTAATTGTCCCAGTTTATCCCAAAACCCTAGAATAAAGTAAATTTTGTATAGCTTCCATATGGAACTATCGAAGAACACTCTTTCTTCAAGGGATTTTCAGCATAAGCAGTGACACTTAACAAGGAAAGTTCTATGGGCTATGAACAAAAAACCAGAAATAACAAAGTTATGAAGACATTTCTTTTGTAAAGACCATAGCAAGAAACATAGTTTAATTGCTATATACTTATACTTAGGACATGTTTGGTAAGTTTTATGTCATTATCATTTGCTTATGCTCTTCTTTGGATGACAAATAACAAATAAGAGTAGAGTACCTTTTCTTCTTCCATGGCAAACATCCTTGCCTGTATCTTGGTTGTCAGTCACATAAAAACCAAAACAAACAAAAAACAGAACAGCACGTGGCATTAATTTTATTCATGCAATTTAACAAGACATATAGTTACACTGACCTGCATAGTGTACTTCCTGCTTTTTTTTAAACTATAGGAACTATAGAGTCACAAGGAGAAGTTTGTGAATGTCAAATTATTTTTTCAAGGAAGAAACCTAATTGCTTTTCAATTTCTTTTTTGTGAGTGTGTGACATGATTGTGATGCAGCATTAGTGACAAATTCTTCATCTCCATGGGCAGCAGTTTCAGTTCCTATGAACGTTCTCTGCAAGGTCTCTCAGCACTTGTGTTTGCTCATTATAACATGGAGAATAAAACGCAAGAGTGAAACACACTTTCACATGTTGAGCAGGGTAATTCGTGTGGCAGATCTTTTACCATAGTTTATGAACCTACCCTTGCAGAGGTCATGCTAACTTAGAGGGGAAAAACCAAACAAAACAGAATACGGAAAGTATTAGAAGAAGCATTATCTTCTCTAGGAGATTTTTGAAATATAAAAATGAAAAATGCCAGGAGGAGTGGCATCTGGAAAGAACTGTCAAAATACAAGCATTATGCAGTAGCCAGAAGAAAGGACGTGATTATTTTGAGCTGTATATTCTAACATTTTATGTACTATAGAAAAATATTTTCATACCAGCTGATAACTTGCTATGATGCATCATATTTTAAAATCCCACAGTCAAAGCCAGAGGCTTTATTTTTTTACCTGTTTTTTAAAAGCTGCCATAGCTTCTTTGTTTTGTTGTTGCAATGTGTCGGTCTGATGCTGCAGAGTTTCCTGCTCATGTGAAATAACAACAGTGTCAGTTAAGTATTATCTTAGGGCAAATAATATATAAAGTTTTTTAAGAAAAAGCTGATTTCTTGTTAAGTATTTTTAGAAAGACACAACTGACCAAAAAACCTTGAAAACTAAAAAGACGCATTTTTTAACTGGTAATTGTCTTTCTCAGAGCAGCTTCTCTTTAATTCTTAAGAGGTAACAATTCTCACCTCTGGAATACAGACCTGTTGCTAGGACTTCTGTAAGCAGCTCTTACCCATCCCATCAGCCTGCAGAAACAATCCACATCCACTGCCATCTTAAGACAGCACCTTGACACAGTTCCAGGTAGTTAAAATAGAATTTTATTGGCCATTAAAAATATAATCCCATTTAAAAATAACTCTCTGTTATTCTGTTTATAGTTAAATTTTAGTCATTTAACAAGCTACCTGAAAGAGCTGAAGGAGTGCAGAAAAGACTAAGTGTAAGGCAATAGTATGAGATTTTTATCATCCTCCTATCTGGCTTTAGTCTCATCCATAAAAAAAAGAAAATGAGTGAAGATGTACTTTTTTCTGTGTTATTATTTCGTATCATAATCTCATAGGCTAATACTACACTCTGCAATTCGGAAATCTCCAACATCTTTAAGCATCATGCTTCTCTATAAGATACTTCACCTTTACCATGGAATGTATGCATGGAAGACCGGATTTTTTAAGTTCTGAACACTGAAATGTATTAGGTAAAGGTAGTTAAGAGGCTCAACTGTCCTTGAACAGCTATCTCAAAATATAGATGAGTGTTTAGCTTAGAAATATTAGTGTGAAGCAGGAAACAATTCAGTAATGACTGCACAAAAATAAATACAAATTGAGACTATTAAAAAGAATGAATGGGAGACAATAAATTGAAATCTGTTTCACACACAAGGAGTCTAATTTCTTCTCCTGCCTTAACAGAAATTGAGAGTTTGTTTAAACATAAAGTCCATTCCAAAATTTCTGTTTTCTCCAGCAAGTTGGTGTGGGTTTCACATTGTACAAACCAGAGCTGCTGCCTTTTGAGAGAAGACAAGAATCCATGGAGGTAAGGTGTTCTGTATTCATTTACTTATTAATTCATCGTAAGATAAGCAGAGAAAGTTTTGATTTGTGTGTAGCAAACAATACACACTACATAAATGAATATTCAGAACTACACAGAAGTCTTGAGAAAGGTCTTCCTCAGGTTGTCCCTTAGCCCTGTGTTCAAGGCACAGGTTCTCCAGGGGGTGACAGGCATGTGAAGTACCCTAGAGAGGCAGAGGCAGTACTGCAGGGACAGCAAACCAGCTATTCCCAGTGCAGTATTCTTGCTCACTACAGGAATAAAATTTTATAGCCACAGTACTTCCAAATTAAGATGGCACTACTTTAAAATACAGGAATTCGAGCCAATATCATATAATAAATTACGTAGCTATCAGTCTGGTTTCATAAAACAGTCATCCTTTATTTATTTATCATAGATAATTTTATCATAGATGTAACGGAAAAAACCCCCAATGCTGAAGTCTTTATAACGTATCACTTTCTAGTACTGTATATTCAAGTGAGGTATTTTATTTTTAAAAAGACAGAGCAGAGTCTACAAATATTCATTTTCTAACAAGCCTCACACACAAGACTACCAAATAAAATGATAGTATTATCTCTGTCAGAAATTCAGACTTGGAAGTAATTTTCCATATATGCCATGTGTGTGTGGTGCAGGGAGACTGAAGGAAAAAGCAGATTTTTTTAAAATATGAACAAAATCAGCCTTGATATTGTGATGTTATGCAAGTATAATGAGTATACTCACTAGATTTAAAGGAATATATTCTTAAGTTATTCTGTTTTCCTTGCTCGAGTGTATTTTTTCAAGAGCAGCAGCAGTATATTTATAAAATGTAGACAAATTGTAATATTGTAATATGACTTAACTGAAGTCATGTCTTTATTTCAAACTAGTTTGTTAAATTTAAGGTAAAATAAAATGAATGACAGAAATGCTGACTGAAAGGGAAATCTATGAAGGAAATGGCAAAACAGAACCTTTGATAAACCAGAAGAAGATGTCTACTTATTGAACTACTGTTGTAGTCAATATGATTCTGCATTCAGAAACAATCAGGTCACAAATTCAATTTAAATGTCATACTTAGAATTTTCATCTTACTGGAGTCTCCAAGACTGGAAATTTACATTAGCTTGTTCCTTTGAAGTTCCAGAATATTTGCTCACATGAAGTTCCCAAAATCTACTGCTCATTGTTTACATCAGCTTTGCCATGTGTCAATGTTAAGTGCAAAGTACGGGAATAGAGTTCACCTCACTACCTGTAAGTTCCATCCTTTTATGAGTGGTAAATTAAATTGCTGTTAAGGTCTTAGAATGGGTGGAAATCCTCCCTTTTGAACCCAGAATATTAAGAACTGCAATGCTAGGTTAAGAAAAGCAAAGAAGGGTTACAAATTGAAAGCACTCTTGCTTTTACAAATATAAAATGTTTCCTGTTTCTGTGTGCACATATATATCTTTCAAGAAAGAAAAGCACAGAGTGAGGATTATTAATTTAAGATGGTTAGGATGAACTCCAAGATGAAATAGTCTTCCTTTACAACTAAGATGTTAAATATCCCAAGATCAAGGATAGAGCTGAAATTATTGTTTTTTCTGTGATCGTAAAATATACAGAGTGAAGCCTTTTATCTTGTGCCCTAGTGACAGGGTCATAGGTTTGATTGTATTAAAGAAGGGAATGCATTTCCTAGGAAAGCATAACCTCAGGAGCCCTAACTCTGAGAAGAATGTTAGACTTATGTTACTGAATACTTCATTCTCAACATTTAAAACTGACACACTATTTCTGAGTATGGATAACATACAAGTTAATGTTTAAAACAACTTTTTGGAAAAACTGCCGCTTCCAGAAGATTGCAAGTGAAGTTGTTTGCTGCACTGATATTCGCACTTGCCAAAGCCAGGCATAATACAGAGAACACGCTGACGTGTCAATATGCCTCATATTCAGCTAAATGTCTTATTGCTTCAATATTTCCATCTCTTCTGACTGAAGATTGCCAAGTCATGCCAAATATTATTATATTCTCTTGTTAAACACATTTCTAAGCTGGGCACAATCCAAATCAACATAAAAGCTGCAGATGTTCATGACTAAATAATAAGCTACTGGCTAGCACATTTGACTAATAGAAATAAAAATAGCTCTAAAAAGAGGAATTGTAACAAATCACAAGTTATATTAACATACTAAAATTAAATTTCAGCAGGTAAAACACTAAAAGCATGTAGGAAAGTTACCTTCTGCCATTCAAGTTCCTGTTTCTCTATAACAATTTTATTTATTTGGTCTTCATAATT
This sequence comes from Rhagologus leucostigma, assembly GCA_013397725.1. Taxonomy (NCBI): domain Eukaryota; kingdom Metazoa; phylum Chordata; class Aves; order Passeriformes; genus Rhagologus; species Rhagologus leucostigma. The sequence continues at coordinate 296,662 of VZTD01003609.1, forward strand.
AGTTTCTGTTTCCTAGTTAAAAACAAACATTAAAAAACGAATGTCAAAACACTGAGATGAAGAGAAATTCAGTAAGATGCAAAAGTGCTTCAAGAATCCATTGTAGTCAATGATACAGATAATCATAGTTAATGACTCAGAATCTTTGGGACATCTTAAATATTCAGCTTAAAGCATTTGAGTCTTTATTCTTTTTCACATCTTCTAGGACAACTGAAAACTTTGTGTCAGCAATTACTTCTGTAATTACGGAAAAAGTGAAATATTTATCATTATGTTCTGTGCCAAGAAGCCTTCTGACCTACCAAATAAAAGAAACTGAAAGAGAATTATGGATAATCAACACATATTTTTGGTAAGATGAGCTACCAGAAAGTGTGAGAAGACCACTACTGAAGCCCAAAGTTTCCTCCATGATCCACAAAAGGTAGTAATAGCAGGAAGGTGTGTTACCGATCCTGTTCTTGCAGAAGCACTTAGTCAAGAATCAAAATATTACTTTTGATAATAAATGAGAGTTATCTTCTGATAATCACAGTTGGTAAATATTTATGAGAAGTTTCCTGAAACATTCCGGTATTAAAGTTAAATTTTCCCAACAGGAATCAGCTTCCCTTTGGAGTCCAATTTTTATGAGCTCTGGCCTTCCTTCACAAATCCAATACTTAAAAAAAAAGGAAGAACAAAAGACCAATAATGACTTCTTGCCATTCCCATGTTCCCATAAGACCGATCATGACTTCTTGCAAGAACAGTATTCAGGCTTTTGATGCCTGTCATAAGCAACTCACCACTGTCCTGTTATTGCACATAGTCAAAATAATGAATATCCTTCAAAGACCTGGAGAGCTACACTAACGTGTCTCTGAGCTTCAAAAGGCTGCTTTCCTGCCTTGACTCTGCACACTGATGGCCAGCTTGAAAAAGTGACTGCATTAAGGTAAGCCTGACTTCTCTTTGATGAATCGTTGCACTAATAACATTTACTGAGGTCTTGTGTTGGACACACTCCAACAAGGCCCAAACTGACTGTATGAGGGTAAAGGAATACTCCCAATACTTGAACTGTGCATTTTGATATATTATGTGCAAATTTATGCCCTTTTAAGTCCAACTTCACTACAGTTTAAATCCTGCAATTGTTGCAAAAATTCAAGCACTCTTGAAGTGACTCGCACCTCAAAAATTGGTTAGAATCTTTAGGAAACAGTCACAGCTTGGGAAAAAAGGCCATGGATCTCTCTAATAAAAAATGAAAGAAGGCCTCAAAAGGATCATTCTCTTAATACTGGGATTTAAGGAAAATTCTACTGAATTGCAATACCATGAACAATTATAACTTGCCATGAGACAAAAAAGATATCACCTCTGGATGAAGTGATACCTTTCCTAACACACTGAAAGAAAAAATGAAGGCTCTTTCTCCTTCCCAAGTGAAGAAGATAACACAAATTTTTTGGCTATAAAATATACTGCGTCTTTAAGAAATGCAATTCTTTCTGCAGCCCAATGTGAATAAGGATTCCAAGTTTTTGACTCAAGGGTATCTATAACACTTCATCAATTGATGCAAAACAGTTTTGTAGATTTTGCAACCCTTTCTCACTTAGTACAATATTTGATTCATAGTTCCACTATTTATCAATAGAAATAAAAGAGCAAAATATGTCCCAAGTGATTTAAAATAGTTTTTTGACATTGACATCTTTTATAGGGTTTTAGGGTCAAAACTGACTTCCTTGATTAGCAGACAGTTTATAGGCACACGTGTGGAGAGAAGCACATGTCTTTCTGCAGGAGGCTACTCCTAAGCATTTCAAGAGATTCTTGCATGTTCTAAATATATGCCTCAGCACTCATGTCAATTTTACTTATAAAATACTGAATATACATTTAAAATTAAAATTTGGCTCACAGAGGACTAGAGAAAACTTTTTTAGCTTTTGCTTCTCTGATATGTACTGGTAGAATATAGATGGAGAAGAGACCTAAAGATTTCATATGACTTACGGTAAAAAACAACAAAAAAAGTGAAGTTAAAAGATTATCAATGCTTCCCAGTTCTGCTTTAACAATTAGTACTGCAGAGTTGCAATGATTTTTTTTCTGATACTATTCTGTAAGTACTGAAGGAAAATACATCCCCCTAATTTCCCTGGAGTGATAAAACCAAATGAGATTGACTTGGAGCTTTTTAAAAAGGTGTAATCGTCAACCATTTCTGCCATTAAGCAACAAATGCTATGAAAATGATATATTATTAGCAAAAGCCGTGCTCAAAATTATAAGAAAATGGCATTAAATTGCATTTTAAGCAAGCCCTTTGCTGTGAATACTTAAGAGGACAAGAACCAAAGTTCTAAGTGAACAACACTCCTCCAACTTACTCCCAAATTATAAAGGTGTATCTGGAAGCTATCAAAAATGTGTGTGTATGTATGTAACTACTGTTGAAAAAATAAACACCATAAATACTTAAACTGAGAATGACAATTACATGATAAAAATGTTCCCATGTGAAATCGCTAAGTTATAAGCCTTATCCATCATTTTTACATCTTTCAAAGGACATTTATAGTTTACCCATTTTGAATTGAAAGCTTTTAAAACTTGTGTGAAGCACTTTTTTTTTAGAAGTTCTATCAGCTGTTTAATAAGACAAAAACATTTTTGTTATACTTAGGAGAACAATATTGTATATAACTCTGATGAGGGATCAAAAACCCACAAAACCTTAAAAGTGTTCATTTTTTATTAGATGCCTTAGGACTACATGGATTTAAGTGTTTTTATAAAAAAAGACTACCATAACAATAAAAGAGGAGTAATTTGATGGTTTATTTACTCGTTATAACCTTTAGAAAGTGTCAAGCCTTCTTTAAAGTGTTTGCTTCAGGCTGTAGTTTTACAAGATGGGCTGTGGATTGGTCAAGCCCCCTCAATTCTTGACCCTGAACAGATTTAGGAACAGAGTACAGCTGGCTCATGTCCAAGCAGCCAAAACTGCTGCTAGGTACTTTTATTATCTTTTTTGAACTTACAATCTCCCTCCTACAAAATTGCACATCCAGTTCTCATGCAGGTCAAATAGTACTCACAGAAACTACACTTTCTGATTGTTTCATACTATAATTAGAAATCCCTTCATGAACTAAGCAGACCAGTACAACTTTTACTAGACCTCATGGATATCATTCTTAAGCTTTGTTTCCAGGACCAATGTTAAAGGGAGAGAAGATATTTACAGTAGCATTATTTTAACTTTAGTTCCTAACAAAACATTGTTGGATTTTAATAGTTACAACAGTTAACAAAAAACAACAGCAACCATGTAGTTGGAATCTATTCTCAAAAGTTTCCTTTTTCAGAAGCAGATACACAGAAATGTGTACCAACCACCATTTTTCCTTTGGAAATTTTTCATTTGTCTGTCCTTGACTCCACTGCACAGGTTACAATTGCTCTATATTACAATTGCTCTATATTACAATTGCTCCATCAAACTATATTCCTAGAAATGCCTGCACTTACAACACTCTCCTCTCCAACTGCAAGTGATCAGTTCCTAATCAAAAGCCACATTATTCACTAACACAGAAATTATCATCTAACACACTGCTTGCTGACTTGAATAACAATATCACATGATGTCACAGTCATGAGATCTGTAACCTTCAGCACTGCTTATTCTCTTATATCCACATACTTACTTTTTTTCCTATTACTCAGCTGTCCTTATTTCTGTCATTTTGCTAAAAAAATACCCTAATTTACACTTAGGTATAAAATCCAGTTAAAAAAGACTATTAGGAAGAAAATGCACTCAGCTGACTGCAGAGCAAGACTGACAGACATGGAACTAAGTGAAGGGGATATCCAGCACAAAAGAACCCCTGGCCTGGTCAGTGCTTGATGAGTGGGAAAGCTTAACTGGAAAAAAGACAAGACACTCTAACTGTTGGAGTGCGAAGTAATCCCTGCGGGGCAGGGGAAAGAGAAATATGGTTTTTTTGTAGATTTTAATTACTTACATATTCATATTATGTTAATTCCTGTGGAGAACAAAGACCCTGTGAACAGCCAAAGGAATAAAGTGAAGCTGTATCAAGTATAATCATTTAAGCAATGTATATTTAAGAATAAACTTGCACAGCTACGAAGGACTGGGATTTCATCTGGAAGATGAAACAGATGAACAGTCACTTACTAGGAGCAACTCCTCTAAACTATTTTTGAGAGTTTAATTACAAAATGATGACATTAAGGATTGTATCAAGCCTCTCAAAATATTTTCATATTTAAGAGTTTGGTTTTTACCTGTCTAGCTTCACACAGATAATTTTAGCCACAAATTTATTTTTATTAATCTGAATTTATGCTGCATCTTAACCAACCATTCCAGGCAGTTTATTAAACCCAAATACACGGTAGGTCCTGTCCCGAAGAGTCTCCTGTTGAAGTGACAAGCAAGACCAAGAATGGGAAGAAAAACAGAAGCAAACAGAGGTAAAATAATCTCATCTTGGGTCAAGCCAGAGGTCAAAGACAAAACTGAGAGTAAAATCCACTGTACTGGCTCTAGTGCCTCCCTCAGGCTATCAGTCTACTGAACCTCACAGGCAGCCTGGAAAGGAAGTGTGAAAAGTAGTAAGAAACCTGCAGAATTTTCACTTTTACTCCACTTTCTTATGGAGCAGATGACCCAGTTTGTGTGTTTCATTCTTGTCCATGGAAAAATTAGCATGGTGCAAGACAAGCACTGTCATTCTCTGAGTTATCTCTGTATTTTGGTCTACGCACCACCTTTCTCTCAGGGCTGACCAAAAATTTCCAGAATAACTTCATGTTGATTGAATTGGTAAGAAATTCATAGATAAACTGGGAGTGGGTTTTTTAGGGGTATTTTAAAGCAAAAACATCCATACAAAGCTCTACTTAAAAAGATAAAAATGAATGGCACTAGGCATAAGCCATGTTATTCAATAACTTTGCTTCTTCAAAATACTGATGTTTTATATTCCAAACTTCAAACATACTAAGCAAGCAGCCTGGAACTGATTGTTAAATCAAAACAAATTGAAAATATATTCAGGTATACTCTAAGATTTCAATTAGTTGTCTGTAAAATGCTTACTTTTTTTACCTACATTTCTAACTAAACAGGTAAATGTATATATGTATATATATTTTTAGGGTAAAGGAAAGCACAGCTATTTTAGAAACTTAGGACCATGTCTTAACTGTGAAATTGGCTCTTAGCATTTGCATCAATTTTGAAACTAAAAACAACTTCAAGGCAAAAAATTACTCACCCTTCTGAACTTTTACAAAATCACAGTCACAAACTCTTGTAGTACAGCAGACACAAAACAGGCAAAAAAACCCAAAGAAAAATGCCAAGAGATGAAATTCCATGGTACTCTACGAACGCTTTAGGTTCTGACCAAGTACATTAAAAGTGCAACAATAAATTAACAATGTAAATCAGCTAAGTGGTCTTATAAAGAAAAGTATACTCTGATTATTATAATAAAAGTTAAATTATTCAGTCTTTACTTTTAATGCTAAAATAGTTTGACTAGACTAAACACCACCATTGTAACACCAGGTCTGGGGATCACACCGTGGGAGCTTTAACACTACTGCACCAAGAAAGTACCATCATGCAGCCTTTCTCTCCTTTTTTTTTTTAATGGCAGTCATTCTTTTGTTTATGGCTTTTAAAGAGAGGATTATAGCATTTCACTTAGATCAAAATAGGCATAAATCAAGCATGTCATCAATACTAATATTATAAAATTAATAATACACATCTTTTGAATAGGTCAAAATCATCAGATGAAGAAAAATACGCTTTAGGTCATTCAATATACAAAACAGTTCAGAAACACCCAAAGGGGAAATAGAAAAAAATGTTTGCATACACACAACTGAAAAAGTAACCACTGAAAAATGCAAGTGAAAAAGTAACTGCAAGAAAACAGAGCTGCCTTTCCTAGCACAGAACCAGTTTTGCCTTGGTCGTACTACAAGATGATTCAACTCATTCCAAAAACAAATCCCCTCCACCCTCAGTACTCAATACACTATTATTGTAGGGCTCTAGCTTAATAGTTTAACAATGTAAAGATGGTGAAATAAAGTGTATTTGGTTATCACTGTAGCCGTTTGCCCTCATAGGTAATTCTGAAAGGCACAAGTAAACAGCCAAAATCACCACTTTTCCGGCAAATGGCAAATCAATTAGGAAATGAGAAAGATTTACGGACTTGGCAAATATTTGGACTGTTTCTTTTCATTTTGTACCAAAGGCTGCTCTTAAAGAGAAGAACTACAATGGAAGAC
>VZTD01003609.1:308006-349425 GCA_013397725.1 Rhagologus leucostigma
AGATTGAAATACATTTAGTGACTCTGCCTGTTTGATAAAAACAAAACAGTAAGTCTTACATACATTTTCACTTTTTAAGGAAATGTCTTTTTGATACTGTTCAAACATCTTTTATTGGAGAGGACTAAAAGCAGATTTGTCTAGAATCCATTGTTATATCAGAAAAAAAAAAAAACAACTAGATAAATCTTTAAGTTCTGTTACAATTTTCTGAAGTTATACCTCACGTGTAAGTCTAGGAATTAGAAAGCAAGCGGCCAGCTGTACCAAAGGAGCATAAAAGCCCAGACTCCATGATTCTGCCAGGAGTGCTCACAAGAAAGAACTAGGAAAACAAATCAGATGTTCATCATTTTCCAGATTCCACGCATCATGTCAGTCTCACATATGCCAGGTGGGATTCCTGAATGATAAGAAAACCTACTGGCACAGAGGGCCATAAAATGTGGACTGTAAAACAACTGGGTATGTGGCCTCTGTAAAGACAACTACAGAAAAGGTGTCTAGAATAAGCTACATTTTTTAAGAACCATTGCTAAGAACCTGTATGGAAAAGGTTTAGGTAGCCTAACACATATTTTACTAGGTCTCAAATTTCTTGGGCTCAATTTGATTCTTAAAAAAATCATAATTTTTGAAGGTGGCACTCTCCCTATCACAGCTGGTGTGCTTTTTTCCTGCTTTAGATCCTGAGATTTTCTGTAGGTAGGGTTATTTATCTTTAAACTTTTACAGGCTGAAAAATATTGTATGCAGTTATGTTTGACCTTGCCTTACTTAATTTTTCAATCTAGGGATTTATAGACAAATGTTATTTTTCATTTTCTCTTCCATCCCACATCTTCCTACAAGAATTATACTACATTTGCTAGGAAAAACAGCAATTCGTGTGCACCAGACATTACGCAGACCCAACCAACGCACTGCATTTGCCCACCCAGAGTCCATCTGTACAGCTCCAGAAGTGCAACTCTTCTGAGCTGTGAAAGAGTCACCACGCCAGGAGCTGCTTTCAGGATCCAGAGGGCTAAAAGGGCTGTAATGAGGAACACACGCCAGATCACCGGGAGTAAGATACCCTCTTCAGTGAGCTGTGCTGGGTTAATTCTCTGCTTTGTTTCCTTTGAGGCTGTGTTTTTTGGCAATTCTTTCAGGTTTTAGTTGAGAGTGGCTCCATTCATACATACAAATGAAAGCAAACAATCCAAACCCTTCACAAGAATGCAGGTTCTGGGAAAGGCAGTGATACCTCTAGCAATTCCAGAAATTACATCTCTGTGTACAACAGGGTGTTATTTAACAAAAATTCTTCCTTCCTAAAAGTGGATCTGCCATGCAACTTATACTTTAAAGATGCTCTTCTACGGTTTTATTAAAAATATCACTATTCACTCATCTGCAATTATGATGATCTACAAATCACTATAGCATCATACAAGACAAAAAAAAAATTTCCTTCACAGTCCTCAAAAACTTTAGAACTTAATCGCTTTTCAAAAAATCCCCTAACTTTTCAGTTTTCAAAAATGTATTGCCAATCTTATAAGACAATTTGTTCTAAAAGCTAAGATCAATACACCAGTGTTGTGGCGTTCATTTACAAACAATTATGTTCTTTCTAAAATAGAACATCAAGATGTGAACTTTTTAAAAAGACTCAAAACCAGAAGACAATAGAAATCTACTATCTGTATTTTTGTAATCAGATCATATAAAATGAAAAACCATTTGAAGGAGGGATGAGGCAGACTTGTGGGTTTTGAATGCAGACAATTGTATTATTATTTTTTTTAATTTTACATTAGGTAGCATTGTCAATGCAAAGTTCTTCTTTTAAAGGACTGCTTTATATAATTTTATTATAAATATTGTTTTATACTAAAGTTCCATAGAGTCTTCTTTTATTTATACATTATATAAGCACATACAATGTAAGAACACCTGTCCCAGGTCGTGCAAAAGGTCCTTCTACCTCACTGTCTCATCAAACAAAAATCCAGTTAAAACTCTCTTCTACTGAACTAAAGTGAAAAGTAATTCTCTTCCTTGACTTTGCAACTATGGGATTTTTAAATCTGTCCAGAGCACAAAATTTGGATTGTGTGTTGCTTTTTATCCTCTAAGAGTCAAGTACAACATTACCACCAGTGTGCAATTTATGTTTGGACAATACACCTTTGGAGACTGCTGGAACCAGACTGTTCTCTCAGGGCTTTTCTGGAGAACATTCTCCAAACTTCTACTGGTGGATGAATAATACTTTGCTGCACCTACTCTCAATAAGTAGCTCAATCTACTCTTTTCCATGTTCTTTCCTATATTTTGAGTTTATATTTTTATTAGCTTACCTAAACAACACAGGAAAGAATCATCCAGAGGACTCATGACAGAAATTCTGAAACATACAGGGTATAAAATGCAAAGCCTGTTAGTAAAGAAAGTAAAGATGATGTTCTTTTGCCACTCTAGCAGCTGAAGGTTTAAAATAACAGATGTACTCCATATAACAGATATCCTACAATTTAGCACAGCTTACCCAAGGAAAAGATTTGTGAACATGCTAGTGTTTCTTGTTTTCCAAAGATAAAGCAGTCCTAGTCACATCAAACTGTCCTTATCTCTGGTACTAGCAGTTTCTGCCCTGAAATCAATGGCACTTGTTTAACTTTCAGATAAGCGTAAAGATTTTAAGTGTGGAAGCTGTACACTTGTTCTAAAGTTACCTTTGTCAAAGCCTAGGAAAGTATCGTGTCCTTTCGAGGTGGAAGACCAACATTGCTCCCGTAAGAGAGCAAAACAATTGTCCTTAAAAACCTGCTTTAGAGTCTTTGCTGACAAAACCATCATTAGATAGCAGGAATCTGAAAACAATCTGCTTGATGACATAACGCTTTGTAAAGTTTCAGGTTTTAATAGAACTGTGGAAAAAGCATTAAACAAAGAACTCTCAGCTGCTAGAACCCACAGATTTTCTTTGTCAAGAAGCAATGGGTCTTGGTAGGTTGTTTTGCTTTTCCCAATTTCCTACAAGATTTTAAGTGGATTTTTTTACTTTTTTTTCCTTTGTTTTCTCCACATTTCCAGCTCTGTTTCAACATATGAATTAAAAAAAAAAAAAAAAAAAAAAAGGAAAGCTGAACAACACATTCCTGAGAAGACCAAACTGATGACCCAGAAAGCATATGGGAAAGTCCCTCGGAGAGCCTTTTTTAATTCAATCTGCAATACTTCATGTTGATGTGATTATACGGGCTTCAAGCAACTATTGCACTGCTCCAAATCAGCTTTCAAGATCATAATGCAGTAAAGATTGCTCCCATCAAATACAGAGATGTCATAAACGTAACTTGAAGGTTGAAGTTTTAAAGAATTTTGTCAGTTACTGCAAAGTCTGTAGTAGCTACCTGTTGAATTCTGGATGAAGTTTAAAAGACTGGAGCTGCTTGCCCCAGTACTGCATTGCTTGGGATCTGCATTTTTTCCCCCCAGTACAAGAGGTTTCCTTTAGTAACCTGAATTCTTTTGATAAAAACATATAATCTTACACAAGCTAGCCAGCATGCTCCAAAAATGGGTGATTTAAAAATTTTATATCATATAAGTTGGTTAGTAGGGCTAACACAGATATATATTATCAGGATCCTTACTTTCTGTAATCAAAAATAATTACATATTACACTGTATTTGTCTTTTATAGGACAGTACTATGGTAAGATCATAAATAATAACTGAAGATCTTTTCAACCACAAGTAAAACGTTACTAATAAACTAGAAAAAGATACCTTAACCCATTTCAGCTCAAATTAAAAGAGGAAACCATAAACGGCAACACTGATTAAGACTGTAAAACTGTTTTCTGCTTACAACATATTTGTATGTGGGGTTAAATTCTCCTCCCTAGCCTTTCAATCCTAATATTTTTCAATATTTAGTCAGCATCCTTTAGCTATTAATATAGAGATACTAAGTGTAAAGTCAGGTTTACCCAAATTTTACAGGCACAGAATAAAACTAGAGGTGTTTTAGCGAACCGAAAAGCAGTTTGTGTCCGTTTCAAACACCATGCTGCCACCTAGTCGACAACCAGCTGAACTGTGCTGCCCTGGATGCCCTGCAATTACAGCTACAGCCACGGAATAAAAAATCGAACTGCTTTCCAAAAAAGCTTAGTGCAAGACTAAGTTACCAGAAGCACTGAGAGCTCCATCCAAACTCCCTGTCCAGCAGCAGTGCCCTGCCAGCACAAAGCAAGCACAACTGCAGCTCCCAGTGCTCGTCTGGAACATGTCACCCACTGCAAGAAGAGGGCATGTGTTCAGGAAGAATTCCCACGTGGTAGCTGTTACTTGTCATAGTTATAGTTGTGAAATACCTATACCAAGTGTAAACAAGGAAATAATTAGACTCAGTACCACCAAGTAAGGGATCAGTCCAAAATAATATAACATGAACATTAAACAGATTGATACTGTGTCAGCAAGTTCAGGCACTACTGATACTTAACCTCTTTCCAACAGTTTGGAGGCATCTATTTTATATTCAGAAAGAACTGATTTCCCTGAAGGCTGGTTTGTTTCCATTTTTTATCCTCTCTCTTCCTTTAAATGTGTCTGACAAGTATTACTTTTTCCTCCACAAACGATTCCTCAACACAGTTTATACCAACATTGCTATTAAATATTTGGTATCCCTACGGTAAAGCTTCAAAAGGAATTATATTATCATCTCAGTGGGGCATAATATATGGAAATTATTTCTTTGCTGCCTGAGCATCATAGATAATGTCAATATTAGTGACAAAAAATCGATTCTCATCATAGGAAAAATTTCCTAATTCTTTATATCTGCATGTCACTCTAGGTTAGAGTAAGGATGTCTCTGCAGCACCAGGTTTGGAACAGCTCCCACAGGAGGCCAGGAATGGCAGGAAAAGGCAAGGAGTAGCCTTGCACCAGAACACAACATTTTATGTCTCCACTCCATGCCACAGAATCCCCAAAATCCCAGAACAGCAGAGCCTGCAGAGAGCAGGCAGGAGTTCTCCTCTCTCTTTGGGTACCCAGCCTAACACACGAGCAACAGGTACAGGATTTTTGCAGGACAGAAGGCAGGATGCATGAGCTTTCTGAAAAGATGCATTAGAAGACCATAATTACATCACATCGTGATAAAAACTTGAATGCAAAAGGCATAAGAAACCAAAAAACAGCAACACTTTAAAGACAACACAAATATACTGAACACGGTACTTTTAGAGTTCTTTTTCATGTTAGCCTTCACCCTGAACGTGAGAGATGTGAATGAGATCTCACTAGAAATCCTCAACAAATGTGGATGTCTTACATACTTGTTCTACTTCCTAAGTGAATGACAAATTTAAACTTTCCTAATTTTGCAGCTCAAAGCACTCTACTGTTGTCTACATAGTTAGTTTGGGGGGTTTTTTTAGATAAAACATATATTGCCACAGCACCGACAGAGATGTCCTGCGTGTTCACTTATTTTCCTCACAGACCTTTGGCAGGACGAAACTATTCATACGCCCAGAGGCAAGCAGCCTGGCTAAATTAAATTAGTACTTCCAGACTCTGGATGGGGCATCGCATTAACAATCCATATGAAAAGCAAGACAATCAGCCCAGCATACTAAAAACGAGGAAAGACACCGCTCGCTTCGGGGCAGGCCCAAGATGTTAAGAGCGCTGCGGCCGCCCAGGCCCAGCTGGAAAACGGCGTTTTTCAAAAAAGACAAATAAAACTACACACACCTTGTTTTTCCCAGTTCCACCGGCGCAGAGGCAGGGTGTTCTCCAGCAGGACCAGCACCGAGCCCTTGCCCCGCACTCCGGGCAGCAGCCGCTGCTGCAGCGCGAACCTCCCCGGCAGCGGGCCCCGCTCCCCTCAGGGTCCGGCGGGGCAGGGGCAGAGGCAGCCCATGTCTGTAACACAGCTAATTTCACCTTGTTCCAGGACAATCAGAGCAGGGCGCCTCACCCTGCCCCGTCCAAGCACAGATCTCCCTGGAAAGAGCCGTATTTCCAAGCCCCCCGCCCCCTTCCCAGGCCCGAGGGCGGCCACCCTCACGCCTTGGTGCCCCAGGGAGCGCAGCGGCGCGACGGGCGCCGTGAGGGCCTTGGGCTGGGCACGCTCACAAAGTACCAAAGTACGGAAATGCAGTTAATATACCCCAAATCCTTCACTCTGCCCTCTGGTGACACCATGTAAATTCGTTTTAAAAGTGTACAGAACCCAGAAGACAGCTTGTTTTTCAAGACGTACCAGGCACTGTTTTTTCTCATCTCACATGTCCCACTACATAGTTGTGAGTGGACAAGTATTTTGCCCCAAGTTTGTATTATTTTTCCCCAGACATTTGTTGTTTTGTTGTTTGGGTTTGTTTTGATTGGGTTTCAGGTTTTTTTACATAAATTAGATTTTTCTATTTGACTTCGGTTAAACCATGACAATATTGTTCGATTTTACGTCTGGTTAAAATGCACACAGTGCTAAGGAGAAGGTGATTTGAGTTTTGGGCTGTACACGGCCCGACTTTGCTAGAACACATGTGGTAAAGAAAATGCTTCACAACAAAATCAGCATTTCCAAAGCACTCACGTTAAAAAAGATACCTTTTTAATGTATACCTGAAAGAACAATATTAAAACTGTAAGCAGAATGATGATGATGCTCAGAAGTGTACTCTTACTCCATCCAAATAATTTGTCATCAAAAACTTTGTTTTCTTGGCTGGCAGCATCATCAGCACAGAATCCCAAAGGAATATTTTCAGAAAGGCTTATTCCAATAATGCCAGAAACCTGAAGTGACACCGACCCTCTGGGATGGTCCCTGTGCCTATACATTGGTGGATCTCCTTTCCAATACATGATCGATTTAGTCCTCATTAACCTCAGCAGGCAACAGCGGCCACGCTCGTGCGTCGGAATCCTGGGGTTTCTGTATCGCAAATGGATCTCTACAGATTTATTTCAACAAAAATCCTCAGCTAACTTAGACACACAAGGCTTCATCTAGGGAGCAGTGGGTTGGTTGAGAATCTATCTTTCCTAGGTCTTGGCTGCTTTGAGTATTCCTGGATGCCTAGTGGAAATACACAACTGCAATATAGGATCTGTTCAGGAAGATCTGCCAGTGAATTTCAAATAAATTAACCTTTTATTTACACAAATACCTAGTTGGACCTTCAACTGTGAAATCTTACGTATCTTGTGTAGAGAGCTCAATCCTGCTCCCCCACTGATTTCAAGATTAAAAGAGCCAGAGGAGCCAAGCAGAGCATGTTAAATAAAATGGGATTATTTAAAGATCAGATATTAAAGAATGTTTTATCGAACTCTGCTTTGCAACATTCACAGAAAACGCTAAGAGAATTAAAACTAAAAGTATTATATCCAGCAATTTTTGAAATAGCACTGTATAAGGCAACACCACAACATTTTAAAGTTTCATTCCGAGCAGTTTCAAAATTGTATGCTGTTAGTTGTTACTTATGTAGTAACCATAGTGTCAGCTTATGACTTTAGCAACTGAGTAGTTCTCTGCCAAACTTAACATTCATTATTATAATTATCAACATATCATTAATAAATCAATGCTACATGGAAGAAGGCCTAGACATAGGAGGAAGAAGGGGGATACAAAGTCATACAAGTCAGGTAAGGCATAAGGGAAGAAGTATAATGTGAAAATGAGTGCTATAATGAAAAGGTATGCAGGAACTTATTTATCAAGGGTTTATATTTAACATGGAATGCCAGGTGAAGTCATCTAATAACTGGCTGTTAGGATCCATTAATTTTGCTTGATCAAACTTGAAAGAGGCAAAAATAAATGGGATGAAGAACATGAGAAATAAAGACGTTTCCAGCAATTATTTAATTTCCTGGACAACAGAGAATAGAACTGACTTGCAGAAATACATATACTGAAGAAAACAAAACACAAATTTGAAGGCAGTGTAGGAAACCTTTTTACTTATTTTCCTCTCTGTGCTAAAATTCAATTATAAATGTACAAAAAAGCTGTATATTTTTTACTCAAGACTGTTTGCATTTCATCTGGATTATTGTCTTCAGCAACAGCATGAACATCCATGAAAGCATCACTTCCATAAGTTGTGCATTATCAGTGTCTTTCAGTAAAATCCATAGCAAATACTTGAGCATATTTCGTGTTACACATAAATCACACTACATGGAAAGATAATACAGTCACTGTGGAATGAGTTGCCTTTTTTCCCCCTGAAATCCTGTGATTTATTTGGCAAAACCTAAAACATTAATTTGAAACAAGGATACCTGGAAATGTAATATTTTCCGAAGTACAAGTCAGAAAGCATTCTTCTGCAGAAGTCTTTAAATAGGTAATCTGGATATTCTAGACAGGGACATACTTTGGACTGTCACCAGTAACACGAGACTTATTCCTGCCAAGGGCACAGCTGGAAGCTAAGAAATGACCAGCGCAGAGGGCTGACCCTCGGGCTGAAGTCTATAGACAAATGAAAACAGATTAGTACATATTGGCTCCAGCAGCCGCTGGAAACCGTGATGTTTGTGACTCAGCACAGCACTCCAATCTTCAAAATAAAATACACTTGGCAGTCTAACCAGATCAGCATACTAAGCAAATCTTCATCATCCCTCTAATGGTTTTCACCAGGAATTCCAAGTTTTAATCGTGCAAACATATACTTTAAAAGAAAAGAAATCCCTTTTTGAGGAAAAAGCAAGTTAATTTTAAAATCTTCAGATGTCATTTCAAATCTGCATCCACTTTTATTGTAAATACATGTTTTAGATCATGTGCCCATTTTTTCACCTCAATGTATACTTGATAGTGAAACATACCAACCAAATGCTATGTTTCAATAAATGCCTTTTCTTTCTCAGCAGATGTTATTGCTAAGTTTAACGCAAATTCAATTAATTTATACTTAAAACCGACAGTATCATTTTTAATTTGAGATATTTCATACAACAGTAATGTGACATTTATTTAGCAATTTTGAAATCCATCAAATCCTATTTTTAGGAAGTAATATTTGCAGTTCTATCAATTTATGTTGCATTGGTTGAGTTTGCTTGTTTGTTTGCTTTAAAGTTCCTCGTGTACAAACTTATCCTTGTACCTCTGGGGTAATTTGAACATAGTACACCAAAGAAAACATTAACTTTGTATTGTTACTTTAAGTTATTTTAAAATTAGAGAATGGAACTACGAATTCTTACAGAAAATACAATTGGTATTTTTTTAGTTCTAATAATACGATCACTAACCAAGAGTATTTGCACCAAGATAGTACTAGTAAGTAGTAAACCAGTATGCAACAATTTGAATAGTTGTGCTCTGTGGCAAGAGAAAAAACCTATTTATTTTTAAAGGCATATTGGCACTAACAACAGTTTAAGGAGGAACTTTCTGTCTGAAACTTCAGTGACAATGTCAGTGCTGCACAGGATGGGGTTGGTCCATCACCAGTTTTAGTTATATGGCTATGACAATTCAGGGATTATATTCAACTCAGTCTCAACTGCTCTTCTGATAAGATGACATCCTTACTGATCTGGCAAGTTCAATGTGGAAGGAAAATGTCAATAACTCTTAGGATTAAAAATGGGTGACAACCAGATACGCTTCAAACTTTATATATTAATATTTCCACGTTCTTGAAGTTATGTTCTCATAGGAGTTTCCTATATAACTAAAAAAACCCATACTGAGATGGTATTTAATGCTGAGCTTGCCTTAATGTGTTATACAAGCAATTTAGAGATGGTGAAGATGTCCAAGAGAGAAAATGGCATCAGTCCTCCTATTTGGTTTGCATTTACAAGACTCCATTTTATTGTGCCATTCATAATAATTTTTCTATATCTCTTTAATATGATCAGACCGGGCATCTGAAAGGAAAATTCCATTACAGATGGACTACAGGAAGTGGACTGTTCTTCAGCCTTTCACCTTTTTTTGTGTCAAGCTCTCAGAATCTCAACAGAACACTTGTCCCCAAATAGATTTGCTATGTTCTTCCAAATTATTAACTATTGTATTTAGACTGTTGCTTCTTAATTCAGCATCAGACTTTTTGTGATGGTTTTTGACTAAGTAAAATCAGTTTACAAGAAATATATCTATAGAAGAAAATATTGAAGCACTTCCAAACTGAAATACTGCACATGAGATCTACCAGAAATATTAAAAGAACTAATCACTGGGATTCATTTTTGAAAATCATTAATACAGCTGCCTACCAATATCAAAATGATAACAGAGAAAAACCAGGAATACAGTCCTGAAAGACATATTACTCCTCTCCTGTTGGAACCTGCGGTTCTTATGGATAATAAAAGGTAGCTACCGAGACATTGTGTTGCTCATGATCTGGAAGAAAAATAAAAGAAAATATTCCTTTCATGGAGAGATTTCTCTCTTCCCCCCATATTAAAGGGGTCTGTAGGGCTTTCTACACTGTTTTTCGTTACTTTTGCTCAAAGGGAGGTGTGGGAAAAGGGACACAAAGGAGAGAAGTTAATTGCTTTCCATCATCCCTGCACACCAAAAAAAATGTTTGTGGACTCCTGTCTTTGATTTATAAACCTTTCAGCTTCCGTAGTCTCAGCTCTTTCCAAAAAGCTTCATGTGTTAGATCTCCTTAGAGCAGCTGTATTTTCAATGCTTCTTGCTCTGGACATCTCCATTTTCTGAATTACACCACATTCACATCAACCAACCAAGCAGTGATGGCTAATAAAGCTCCATTGTTCTGCTTATTGCAGAAGCATTCCTGATCAAGAAATCAATTAAATGTATACTTACCCTGTAGCTTTTTGCTGTCAATGATTCTATTCACAAGCTATGTACACAATGAGCTGCTTCACTGAACACTACTCACCATCGAAAAAAGATTAACCCCCCAAAATACCTGCTACAAGTGACAAGTTTCAAAACAAGCTTTTTAAATGTAAACTGCTTCCTTAAAGGAACATTTACTTAATCTCTTGGTTTTCTTACATTAAGGGCATAAACTGCACTCACACTCTCAGCTAGTGCCTCACTTGTGCAGGAAATGTCATTTAATAAATAAAGAAATAAAGCTGCTTATGTGGGTCAAAAAGTCTGTCTTAAGAACATAATTCTGAACATCTCTCAACTACCCACATTCAATACCTTAAAATAACATGTTGACCTGTTTTTCAATTATAAAACTCTGCTCACACATATTCCTAGAATTATAAAATGGTATCAGATTTTTAAAATATTCAATAAACATAAGAAAATATAGTTCTTCTGTATTTAGCTCAAATTAAAAGGATGACTTTTTGATCACATAAAACCCCACAAATGCTTCAAAGGCATATAAAGTCTGTCACAATTCTTCCTTAACATTTTCCTGGCATTTTTTAAAAACAAGCATGGGATAATAATAATAATAATAATAATAATAATAATAATAATAATAATAATAATAATAATAACAACATTGATAGTGTTATTATAAACATAAAATTTCTTCTTTTTCTCTTAAAACCAAAACTAGCACACACCATCAAATTCAACAGATGATATTACTGGAAACAGCAACAGCTCTAAAATTAGCATGTAATGAAATCCGAAAGACTTGAAAAATACTTAAGTCTCTTCCAATTTTGTTTTTCATAATTGTGTTGCACAAAATAAACCGTTGTAAGAGATTAGGGGGAGGGGAAGAATCTGAGACTCTTTGGCTGACTGGATGCGTTACATTAATTTCTTAATATGTGAAGGAGTGGATTACCCCTCTAACAGCAATGGGAAATTAGTTTCTTTATATCTTCATTAAGACTGTGGGAGGGAAATTAATTTTCTACTCTGGTTTTCAAAATTAATTGAATATATCTTTATTAAAGTGATAAATATATACACATACTTTTTGGTTGAAAGAATTCTCTAAATTAATCCTAAACAGACGTTTTCGTAGCAGTTTGGTAGCACGTGGTTATTTTTTTTTGTTTCATTTTGTGATGTTATAAAAAACCCTGAAAAAACAGATCACCCAATGTAATAAAGATGTTTATAGAAAAAAAGCATCTGAAAAGAGTCTTTATAGAGTAATTTTAGTAGCATTAAATAGCATATTGTTTAATCTTCCTTGCTTCCTACTCTGTATTATTTTTGTACCTATGTTCTTGCAGGTTTCATAGTGCACTTCAGTGTCTATGCTTTCATACGTTGAGATATATGCATAAAAATATGGATTTTGATTGCTCTTACAAGAAACCACAGTTTTTAAAAGCATCACCCACCTAGCTTGAAGTTGAGGCAAAGCGCCTTGAGGTGCCTGGGTATTTTCTTGTGTGTATTGGCTCTTGGAGAAATTTACAAAGCATCCAAAAGTTGCTCACTTTACTACGTATGCCTTCACAGTTTTTATATCTGTTTGTATTGTAAATGTATTTCATGTGGTGTACTTACACCATGGCATCATGGTATTCTTTTATTTAGATTCTTCAGTACTCTTTGATGCAAAGCCAGCCACCTCAAAGTGACCTTATGCCAGAAGTATTTTTATTTAGCCTTCTCTTGCACGACTGGTATAATCATTTTTGTAACAGCTTTCTTACACAAAAAAGTAAATCATAAGCATTTTTCTAGAGAACTTGGACACTTCAGCATTGGGAAGAAAACAAACAAACTACATATGGCAATAGTGATTCCACCACAGCAGAATCTAAGAGCTTATAAAGAAAAGTCAAATTTGCCAGGCCTTTAAAACCATCACATCCTTCATGTACTTCTGGCCAAGAGGCTCAAAAGAGTAAGCAAATTCATAACAGATCCATAACAGAATCCTACAACTTAATTTTCCTTGTGTGCTTCAAATGCCTTAAACAGAGACTAGGACTTCTCATCCTTTGTTCAATGACAATTAAAAGTCCATCCTATTTCATGGGGCCTCTGTCTCCCTACACAAATAAATAAAGATTCCCCAAACCATATAAATAGAGACACAGGTTATTTAATTTTTTTTTTTTTAACTCAAATGGACAACTTTTCAATTTCTATCATCTTTCACATTACTTACTGTATTATTCTTTTCTCTAGAGAAAAATCTAAGAAATAAATCAGAAGACCTTTATTTCAAAAATTGCGCTGCAGTTACTATAAACCCAAACTCATGGTAAGAGAAGAAAAAGTAGGTTACAGCAAGTCATTAAGCAATGGGGGGAAATTCAGCTGATCTCCTCACTAGAAGTTCATAGGAAGCTCTTGTTTGTTTAGTAAAACAAACAACATCTTAATTACAGGCACAAAGAGTATAGGGATTAAATACACGAGATTTACATCAAACAAAAGCAATGTCTTAAAAAACGTTCACACACAGTGATTCAACCCATTTATTTAATCCATTCCACTGGAATGCCAATCATAAAGTTGCAAAATGCACCTGAGAAAAAGAGGCAGAACAAGTTATTCACTAGTTTATATAATTTACTGTTTGGTCATTAGCTTGTTAAGAAAAAACTTTGAGTGAGTCCACAGAGCATCTTCATTAATACGTAAATCATAACTTACAAAGACAAAATAAGATGCATCTTTGTCCGGGAAAACAATTTAATATTAATGCAGAGAGATGTCAAAAAAAGTTTCAACTCTAGCTCCTCTTTAGAGGAGCATAAAGAAGCAGAACAAAAGGAAGTCTGAATAAAAATTAAGTAGCAGACAAGATCTCAGCTACCTGAGGAAATGAGTCAATGGTGAAATAATAAAAGAAAGCATCACCAAAAAACCCTGTTCCTTAGAGAAGAAAATCTATGATCCACACCACAATTAAAATGACCCCTTCTGTCATGGAAGCCCCTTCCAGTGTGAAAGACTGGAGCCTCTTCCAATTGTTTATTGCCGTTTTAATTGCTTCATGCATTTATGGAGGAGGCTGTTGAAGGCCCTGCAATCCTCCATGTTGCACAAACACCTTCTGTCACAGGCCCAGCAAAACCCACCACATTAAGTCCCTTCTCCCAAGACATCTTTAGAAATTTAAAAAAAAATTGCTCCCCAAGATCCAGAAGCAAGGAAACTCCAGAAGACTTTTCATATCCAACTCTGAAATCTCCAGATAAAAAAGAGAAAAAAGGAAGCAAAGGACTTTATAGAAAGCACCCTCAAGCCATCCTGAGCCAGGGCTCAGTAATGTTCTCCAGTACACACCAATAGCTTTGCATGAATGTGACAACATGGGATTCTCCGAAAGCACAAGTCAATTAACTGCTTGCTTACCTGCCTGGAGTAATACAGATTATGTTCCCAAGAAGGATTGCTCACTAAGCACTGGAGTTTGCCATCCACTGTGAAATATTTTGCCTTTGATAAAAACGTCAAGCATTGTATGTACACCTGGGATGCAGTCACTAAAACTATTCTGTTGGAAACAACGGGAGATCCGTAGAGCAAAAAGAGACAGAATTTGTACCTCTACTCCTTGCTGCAACACTCTTTGTAGGGAGACTGCTTAACTAAATTTTTGCATATTTTCTTAGGCAGAGAGAGACTATTTAGGCAGCTTGTCATCACTGATCTTAATAATATTTTTCTGAAAAATTTCTTTCTAGTCTACAAGTGTTTTTAGAACCAGCTTTTACACCACAGGAAAGAATGACTGCATCCTCAAAAGAGCAGTGTTGGCTTTGCCTCACACATGTAACATTCTTTCATTTGGACTAAAACCCCCAAAACTTTCATTTGATTACTTCTTCAAAACCAGTAGTATTCACTTTGCTCTTTATATGGGTGTAATGTCCTTGGCCATTTTCCAGAAACTGTAATCAATATAAATCAATATAAAAAGAACAGCACAATATGCATGAAAAAAATACAGGTTAAAACATGAAAAACCGTAAAAATGTGATCTATTATCAACCCTAATAACCATTACATCTGCTTAGATAAAAGCACCTCTCTCAGTTAAAGCTGTCTTCTACTCACCACTGCAAATAAGTTGAATTTTTAAGATTATGTGTCTAAAGAAAACTTAAAAATCCCTTTCTCACCTTAAGTCTTCAAGCAGCTTTCCCACAATCACAAACAAGTTCCTTGTGGATCAACCAAATACATACCAAATAGAAACTGCCTGTATCACAGCAACAAACACAAAGTTTACAGATATATCTCCACAGCTACCAAAATAAGTGCCAAGCATAATAGAAACATCAATATCTTTTGCATTAGTGCACGTCAGAATCCTGCATCGCTGCTGCAGCCGAGCAGGATTAAAACACAGCAGAAGCTGTCGGTCTGCTGGTACATAACTTCTCCTACAAACAGCTCACAAGCTCGATTTTGTTAGAAAATGAAACCTTTCCAAGACACAGCTTTGTCTTCTCTGCTTTGATAACAGATCCTCAGCAGGAACATTCTGAATTCCAAGTGACAGAATTGCGGGACAAAGCTGAGAGGCCACCACAGAGCTCCCTCTAGTGCGAGCCAGGAAAGGCAATTAGCTTAAGTCCGAGATCTCAGCTCTACAGAGAAATGGGTTACTGAGGCAAACAAGGGAATGTAATAGAAATAGCTAAGCAGCTAAATAGAGACCTCGGACCTCCGAAAGCTGAGGTAAAGTGGAAACATCAGGGCTTGGGCTCTGCTAGAAGACAGTACCACAGAATCAGAGGATGGCTGAGGCTGGGAGGAGATCAGTCATTGAGTCCACCGTCCCACCCCCAAGTGGGGACACTACTGCCGGCTTTGCATATCTCCATGAACAGAGACTCCACAGCCTCTCCGGGAAACCTGTGCCGGTGCTCAGTCACCTTCTCAGCAAAAAAGAGTTTCCTTACGTTCCGAAGGAACCACCTGTGTTTCAGTTCGTACCAGTTGCCCCTCGTCCAGTCACTGGGCACCGCTGCAGAGAGCCTGGCTGCAGCTCCTTTACATCCTCCCCTCGTCGATGAGACTGCCCCATCCCTTGAGGCCAAGAGCTTTTGTCCTTGCTCGGTGGCCTTAAATACCAAACCCAAACAGGCTCATTTCACTAATCAAAAAGTAGCTCACCAAAACACAACAAAACTGTACCAAGAAAAGCCAGAAGCAGGTTTTCATCATGCTGCTAGAAGGTTTTGACGTGATTGTTTTTTGCCCTGTGTATATGTGGGAGCACATAGTTTCAAATGAACCGGCTTATGCTGACTGTTTTCCAGAAACCATTTTGTGGAATGCTCACATCAGGACATCTATGTAGAAGTCTCCCAGACTAATAGTCTTTCCCGTGGCAAAAAAGTTTGGTCTTACTAAACTTGCTGCATCTAAAAAAATTTTGAGCAACTGACAATGCAGAATTTTAATCCCATTAGATGAGCAGCATTCTCAGTGCCTGCAGTGGGAGCTGACAGCCCTGGGCCCATTCCTGAATTCAGAGTGGGTGTTTGTGTCCCCTTCAGCACTGGTGACATTTCTATTTCCTTTCAAATAGATACAAAGGCAACTGTATGAGAAGCTAAGCCCTGCAAGGTTTTTACCGACCCTCTGCAAGCATTTTTAGTTGAATAACTTTCCCATAAAGGTTAGAATATTATGACAGTAGCAAACTTTGTTAATTGCATGTATAATTACTTTTGTTATTTTTGTATTATTACAAGTGTCTATGATTATTTCTGACCAATACAAATTATCTCAAAGCCTAGTGGTTAATAACCAAATATTTAAATTTTGTGTAGGCTCTCTTAAAATATTTTTGAAAAATCATGCCTCATTCTGAAACTTAACAACTGACATTGATCTTTCAACCTGTCCCTAAAATCCTAGTTATTTTGCTACTAAAACCCTATTTATTTCATGTTCCTTGCTTTTCTCCCTACACTGCCATAGGATATTTGTGCCAGAATTTTTTTTCAATTGGAAAAATCATTAACAGTCTTCTGAAGGAGAAAAGCAACAACTTCAGCAGTAGTTAGCTAGCTAAATTCAATATTTTAATTGTAAAGAATCTCATGATGAACACTTAAAAGACTCCACCACGTCTTATGGGGATGAAGTGATAGCCTTAGCCAAAAATGAAGTGCTGTGTATATCTGAAATTGAAGCACATTTAAAATACTACTATATCATCGTTAAAATGGTAACGTTGATTCCAAGTAAAGATTTATTTGATGATGTGTTTGTCAACCAACATAATATAATTTATTATGTCTTTTATTAGACCAACCAATATAACTGAAAAAGCAGGCATTTCTACAGGAAGGTGTAAGGGAGTACTGAAAAAGTACCAGGAAGTACCAAAAAAAGAAACTGTCTTTTTCAAATATGGCCTGGTCTAGAAAAACCCTTCCCTCCTATATGTATTGTGTGGAATGGGATACCAGGTTTCTCCAAGATACTGATATGGTTCACTTGCTTGTTGACATGTTTATTTCTGAATATGATAGTCAAAGCCCTTGGATGTTAACTGTACAAAACCAGTAATTAAAATCTGTTACATTCAATTACCTCTAGTAAAAAAACATTACTCCTAAATGAAGCAACCTTGTCAGAAATTTAGTTAACAAACATAAGAACTTCAAATAGTTTTGTATAAAGGACAAATCTATATCATATGATTCAGGATATCGAATAAACCATTGCAAAGAACAGACCAGATATACACAGCTCCAAATATCCCTGATGAGAGGGGTCGTTCTCAATTACACATTTATGTCATTTCATTATCAGATCAACTGATAAATACTTCAGGAGAAACTGAAGAGTAAGAAATTTATTACTTGAATTATGGTAGGATATTTTGCATATTGAGGTGAGATAGAGGGTGTTACTTTTCATAACTCTGTATCCAACAGTCAAAAGAAAATCCTCAATCTGATCTGAACAGGACACAGCTTACAAGGAGTTAGATGCATTCCTGATCCAAAGTCTTCCAAACCAAAAATCAATAAAGTATATTATTCTTTACTCTACTGAAATGAATACCTGAATAATAGAAATGAATACATCACTATTTATTTGCAGCAGAATAATCAGTATATTCAAAATCAAATAATCAGTGCATGAACATCTTAGATTGGTATCATCTTCCTTTTGTGAGGGGATACACAGTTCTGGTTCAATTCAACAGCATCGTATTTAATTTCTCCAACAATATTTTACCAAATATCACAGCAACAAGTGAAGTTCTAAAATACAGGTAAATAAGTGTACTAGCTAGTATGGTCAATAATTTAGAGATATTTTTAGAAACATGAATTATATATTCACCCAATGTTAAAAGCAAGTGATATAAATTAATTTCCTATTTTCCACCTCTCAGAATATTTTTAAGTATGTATCTACTTTACGGACATGTATCTGAATATGTTGATGGAAGTAACATCTTAATTGATGGTTCCATCTTCCTGAGCATCTTCATCACACAGCTTGCTAATCAAAGCTATTTTACCTGAAAAAATACTTCACAAGTAGGAAAGTTACGTGCAAAAGGTACTTATTGCTCTGCCATGCTAAAAACTGCATATACATGGGAAATATTCCATTTATCCTAAGCACTTGCTGCACCCTTTTTTACTTATCTTTACCTTTTCTGTGATCTGCGTAACAAACCGGAACTCAAGCACACTTCTAGTCATTACCTATAGCATAAGTTTTCACCCATGCATTTACCTGTAAGCCACCTTAAGTGGGATTCCACTGCCAGTCCTCAGGATCACAGAGCTGGAAACGCAGGCTGAGCTCAGAGGGACACACAGGAGAAAGTTACAGTCTTTTCCAAAGCAAAAGACTACACTGTCCTGTTTTCCCAATGTATAACAACTTAATATCTTCTTGTTACATCTCCGGAATAAATAAGCTATACTGTTTATATTTTGTGTCACACGGTTTTGAAAAACCTCCACCACACCTGCATGAGCACCCATGTGCACAGAGACAGAAGACACTTACAAATTTTTGGCTAAAATCTGCACAATCAGAAACATTTGGGTAACCATCGGTGAGTGTTAAAACTCTGACAGCCTCTCCCACCGGAGTCCTATTGCATTGCTCCTCCATCTTCAGAGCAGGGGTGAGTTCCAGCAGACAGTTTGGATGGGGCTGATCCATCAGTCTCAGTCCACACCTGGAGCCTTCTCCTCTGATATGGGCAGGGCCAGGGGATAGATTCACATCCACTCCCCAGAAGGCATACATAAACAATTCCAAAATTCTTTTTCCCTCTCTGTTAACAGCGATACACAATGCTGGCATAACACAATGGAGATTGCCTGATACTTGTACAGCAGAGTTTCCTCATACAAAGTTGTTGTTACGACACATAAGAAGTTCCCACATTGGCATGCAGGTATTTTACTTACACTTAAATGCACCACAGAGTCCTTGTACATTCATGCCCTTGCACTGGAGCTGTCAGCAGCGATTTCACACCTGACACCACCCTCTCAGAGACAGTCAGGTAGGAGCTCAGGGTGAGGGTTGAGTAGAGGGGCATGGGACAAAGCTGTTAGGTCCTCTACAGAGTAATGGTAGTTTCTCCTGTTTTCCAACATGTAGCAGCTAAGTATTCTTGTCTCCTTACTATTATCTAGGTAATAAACAATCTATAATGTTTTTTTCTATTCTTCTATTTCTCCTATAGACTATTATTATCTTAGTTCTCCACTGTGTTATAAGCAGATACACAATCAAAATACAGAATATTCTATTGAGATCCCCACCAACTAAAAAGCATTAGAGCCATCCCAGCTTGTAAGTTGCATATTCATCAAGTACCTCTTAACTGCAGTGTGTTGATGTCATAAAGTAAATATTTAACTACAGTCATCATTCCTCCAAACAGTTCTCCTTATTTCACACATCAGAAGTTTCTGGTTTTCTCCAGGGAATTTCTGATCCCTTCCACTAGTGTTATCCAATACCCCCTCATTCTACTCTTTCCTGCTTCTGTATATACAAGTCACTCCAGCACTTAAATAAAGAATACAATCCAGACTCACTACTGGAGACATGCAAGCACAGACATAAATCACTGTCAGTCCCTGGATTTCCTGGTAGCAAAATCATTCCCCTCACGTGTCTCGAGAGTTTCTTTGCTGTGCAGCTTTCAACCCAACCCAACCTATCCCAAAATTTTTCACATAGTTAGTGTTCCCAGCATGCAGTATTAAACAAATCCTTACAGCAAATGTGAAGTACTTAACTGCTTCTATCTTGTCTTTCAGAGAAGCCAAAAGAGCCCCAGATCCATGTGCTCAGCCTGGCCTGCGTGCAGGGCTGCTCCTCTGCTCTGGCAAGGAGAGTGATGGGAGATCCTGGAATAGGTGTGTGCTGGTGCCAATCAGCCTCATGCATTTCAGGGAACCACTTCTGCCACTTTCTAGCCTGTGAGATTAAGGTTTACCATCACTGACCAAAAACAAACAAACAAAAAACCCCAAACAGTAAAACCCAAAAACGAAACAAAACCCAAAACAAAACAGAAAAACAAAACAAAACAACCCCACACCAATAAATTGTTTTCACGTGTGTAAAACTACTACTGGTCCTTTTCCTGCCGTGATTAAGTGCCTGGCTCGGAAAGCTTGGTGGAGACAAGGCTCTCTAATAGCTAGGTAAGTGCTGTATCTCTGTTAGGTAAGTGTTTGGTTAACCGTGGAGCAGCAGCACCCTCGCTGCCTCGCCCAGCCGGGGAGGCACACCCTGCCCCGGCTCCTGCTCGGCCGGCAGCCTGCCATCAGCACAGCCTGCGCTTTCCTCCGGGGGAGCAAAACCCAAAGCAGGTTCTCAGCACCGCGATTCACCCAAGGCACAAAAAGTCGGGTTTAACAGTGGGAGCGGTTTGCAGAAGGAGAAAGGACCTGCTGCCTACCCCGCACCGGGGTCCCGGGGAGGCTGAGAGGTCAGGCAGGTGTCTGGAAACAAAGCCCAGCGTAGTGCCTGAGCGAGAGCTCCAGCGCTGCCGCCTCTCTCCGGCAGCCCCAACACTCCCCACGACCCCTCTTTCCGCAGGCTCCAGGGGCGTTTCTGCCCCCGCCCCAGGGCGGCCCCAGCCGGGGCTCGGGCAGCGCAGGCGGGGGCGGTCCGGGTGCAGCTCCGTGACTGCGCCGCGCCCTTGCAGGAAGCGCCGCCGCTGCCGCACAGCCCGGAGAGGCTGTCCCACCACCTGCTCCGCTCGGATCCGGCCTCACAGTCTCGGGAGAGGCTGTCCCACCACCCTCTCCCCTCGGATCCGGCCTCACAGTCTCGGGAGAGGCTGTCCCACCACCCTCTCCCCTCGGATCCGGCCTCACAGTCTCGGGAGAGGCTGTCCCACCACCCTCTCCCCTCGGATCCGGCCTCACAGTCTCGGGAGAGGCTGTCCCACCACCCTCTCGGCTCGGATCCCGCCGCACCGCCCGGGAGAGGCTGCCCCGTGAGCCGTTCCGCCCGGGTCGCGCCGGGACAGGTAGGGCAGCGCTGGGCAGCGGGATGAGGTGCTCCTTCCCCCCGCCGTGCCGGCCGCGGGCGCTCCCCGGGACCTCCTCCAGCTCCCCGGAGCTGCCCGGGCCGGGGCGGCTGCGGCAGCGGGGGTGGCAGAGCGCTGTGCCCTGGCCGCGGGCGGGCCCGGGGAGCAATGGGGCTGTTGTGGCTCTTGGGCCTCCACATGGGGCAGCCCTGCGGGAGCGCCCTGAGGGAGCGCCCGGCCGTGCCCTCGAGTGGCTGCCGCACGTCCCCGCCTCGGGCGGTGATCGTGTTTTTACCTTTGTCGGGTGACTCCGTGCAGAGTTACGGATTTATTTCATACTCCTGACAAAACGGGCATTGTACCTGTTCCCGTCGGGGAGCTTTTGTTACCTGCCCCGGCAGCGAAGGCTCTGCAGTTTCCGAGCGTACCTGGGGCACCCTGCGGGGGCTGTTTCCCTGTCAGTTCGCCAGCGAACGGGGCTACCGCTCTGTTTGGCCGGGAGAGGAGAGCAGGAGGAGGTGGCGAGAGCGGCCCCGGTGACATGTGCGGATGTTACACAACGAGAACTCCGCAACAGACAGGCACGACCAGTTCGGATCGGTGTCTTCCTTCAAGGGACCCATTAGCCTCGAGTGCGTGTAGGTGCTTGAGCTGGATTACTTCATTGACAGGATTCAGTCAGGGTTCATCGCTGACACCTCAGAAGATTGCCTTGTCATTCTTTGTTAACTCACCTTAGTTTCTGTCTGACAGATTCCCGCCATGTTCGCGTTTTTGATCGTGCTGTGTCAACTGCATGCGATGATGTTTGCGTTTCCTCACTGCTCTGGGAGATTAAATACCTTGAAGCAACCTGAATGGAAAGATGGTAATTTAGTTTTAGCATTACTTTATCCTTTCCAAAATTGTTTCTATCTTGGCTTTGCTGGTTTCTTTAATTGTTGTTTGGTTGTTGTTGTTTTTTTGGTCGTTGTTGTTTTGGGGGTGTTTTTTGGTTTTTTTTTTATTTTTTTATTTTATTAAAAAAATTACATTGTTTTATGATTAATTACAGATTATTTTAATATATTTTACTGAAATGATTGATAATTGACTTAGGTGTTAATATCAAGTATTTATCAGATCTAGAAATAAATGCGGATTGGGACAACTGAACTTTTTCCAGGCCTCTGGGATTACTGTGGTTGATACAACCAGAATCCTTTAAGTAACACCAAAATTCAAAAAGTCTAAAATCTGTGTTAAGACAGTATTGTTTTGGTACTATTTGAGCACATCACAGTTGTATATGTATATCTGAAATTGCTTTGTATTCGAAAAGGTTTATTTGGTTGGTTTTTGAAACTGCTATTTCTGAAATTTCTCTTAGTAGCAGACCCCCTTACAACACCTGGAAAGATAAGCATAGTGCTGCTTTTGCAGTTCTTCACTTCGGAGGGAGAGAAGTGGAGAGGAACTCACACGAAAATAACTTCCCCAGAAGGGCTCAAGCACTACAAAGCAAAGCCATGTGATGCTTAACATTTTAAGCATCAAGGCTTCAAAAGGCATTTCTAACTTAGCTGTCCAGTCTTCTCAATGGACAAAGAGTGCTGAAATCTTAAGACAGACTTTAAAAAGTCGTCACATTGAGCAGGAGGCTCCTCAAGGGCAGTATGTGGAGCAGAAACCATGGCTAGCAGGAAAATGCTTGAGACAAATGATTCATTAAAATCCATATTGCTCTGGGCATAAATGTCAGGCTGCCTCTTTCCTGTGAGAACTCTCTCCTGACAATAGGCCCAGACCACTCCTCCTTTAAAGACAGAGTTGGAAATAGAAGGGCCAAACCCTTTATCCAACAATTTAGCGAGTAGAAGAGTTGCCAAAGGTATGAGGTACCTGCCTTGAGAGGTCCCCCTTCAGCATTTTCTGAACATCTTTTAGCAGCAGAGCTACTTTACTGAGCATCTTGTGGGGTTGTATTTTTAATTAAATGCTGGGCATCCTAAAACTGCGTGGATTGTTTTATCAAACCAAGCACTGCAGAACTGCATCCAGGTCCCTCACATTTAGGAGAGAATTCAAATCCGTCTGTTTCATCCTTCAAATACTGTCTTAATAACAGGGTTGCAAATAAGTCAGAGATGGAGGTATGGAGATATGTGATGAAGTGAAAAAAAGCAGATAAATGGATAAAAAAATCTTGAAAAGAAAAAAGGGTCCGTGTATGCCTGGGAATTGAGGGTTCTAAGCTCCAGGCAACTTACCTATACATTCCATTTTAAATAAAATGCATCAGTTCTCTGAGTTAATTCAGAAGGACAGCTAATACTACTTGCATGGTAAAGAGTGAAACACTGCTGAGCAAAACTGAAGATCTCTGCTTCAGAAGAATGAAGTTACTTTTGTAATTTGCACTGAACCAAGAATAATGATAATATTTTTTTTCCATGTAATTCTTTTCCCTTTCCACTTGTGGGTGTTTAATTTTGGTTTGGGGGTTTGGTTTTTTGGGGGTTTTTCTAAGTCCTTTTCTCTGGTTCCTTGTAGGTATAGTATAAATATTTTAAGCTTAGATTTTCTTGCAATTGCTTTAGAATAACAAAGACAAATGCATATTCACATGTGTAGCTGCTTCAGTATATACTGTAACAGTATGTAAATTATATAAATACGTGCTGTAATATTCATTAAATACACTATAATATTAAAGACATAAACAACCAATATGTAAGTTATGCTGCAGTTTTCAGAGAGCAAAGAACATGAGATACCACTGCAAGATCTAACAGTAACTATTAGGGTGAAAATTCCTGAGCGATGTGATAATCTTGCCAAACAGGATAACAAGAACACAAAGCTAATTTGTAGCTGAATAACTTTACCCTGAATCTCATCTCCTTTTTTAGCCATCCGGCTTGGTGTGTAACAATGCTGTTTCTGCGTTACACTTGCAAACATAATCCTCTAGTCATTTTACTCACCCAAATAGCCTGAATTTCTTGGATACAGATTAGGCTTTCACTGAAAACCAAGCCTGAAGCCTAGTTTTGTCCTAAAACAATTTTTTTTTTAAAATAAGAACCTGTAGTAAGAGCAGGCTAAAACTTGACTATGGAAAATGCCTAGTGAGGGAATACATTCCTGTATTCCACAGCCTTCTATAATTTCATTCACTCTTCTGGAATCTCACCTCACAACTTACTCCATGAGGCCTCACGGAGCACAAAAGAAGAGAATAATTAAATGTCTTCAGAAATGCCTGTTGTCAGTAAAATTCATATTGTGGACTAATATAAAACAAATAAACTTGGTTATATGGCACCTTTATATAAAGCTTGATGCCACAATTGTGAAAAGAGAACAACTGTAGAATGAGTAGGTGTCTGCTGATGTGATTTAAAAAACAAATTCTGTAAATAAACAGATACCAGAATATTGATAAATGTATATTTGTTTTTTTCCTTCCCCCACCCTGGCCTCCTCCCTTGCCTCCTTCCCCCACTAGGTCAGGATGTTGCTTACTTTGGATCTGACTGAATTCTGCTTTTTGTGACAGTTACTTTGTTCTTAAGAGCTCCGGTAAAAACTCATGCTCACATCCCAGAAGGGGTCGCACCAAACTTGACCAACAGTTCTCATGACATTCAAATTGTCTTGGCCAGGATAAGGAATAGCTGAGATGGCTTATGAGAAAGGCAAATATGTTTATTTTATTTTTCATAGTTAGAAAAGATAGTAGTGAAGAAGACATTTTAGGAGGAGACTTGATATATTTCTTTTTCTTGTATGTAGCTGAGAGATGCTAGGGAAAGAAATTATCCCAATGTGCTCCTCTAAGATCTTTACCATTTTTTAAAAACCAAATTTAACCTTCTTAACTTGTTTTAAATCAACTTGGTTTTTTTTTCATTAGTGTTCACATCAGCAAAGGAGGCCAATTTATTCATTGGACGACATCTTCTGAACAACAGATTTGATTTTGAAGCATTCACAGATGATAACCTGGAAAGGGAATGCTATGAAGAACTGTGCAATTATGAAGAAGCAAGAGAAATTTTTGAAGACACTGATAAAACGGTAGCAGTTCAAACTGAATTTAATATAGTGAGGGAGGTTATTGGCTAAATAACCTTATTTTTGTACACAAATTATTGTAACACAAATTATTGTACATAAATACTGTAACTTCTCTAACACAGCACTTAAAGATGACTACTTATTTTATTCTAAAGGTAGATATCCCAGTTACATGGGGTTCTTGCTTTAGATACACAGTGAATGCACTTGAATATATATTTATTGTCTTAAAGACTTTAAATATTGGCTTTAATTCTGCAAACAAATAGAAATGAAGCTTCAGAAGTCCCACCTGCGGATATTCCTGTATTTTCAGAATTTTGGATTTTTTAGTAACTTCTCAGCATCCAATTTAAATGTGTTGCAGATGCTGCCTGTATTAATTGGCTGATTGCATCCTTGTGTCATGGCAAAGAAGTGTTTTGTAAGAAGCCAGTAGGGAGCAAGTCTGCAGTTCAGCTATTGCTGAGTGTTCCTATCACACCATATTCTAGCTCCCTACCTAGATGTAGCTGAGAAGAAACCTGGCATATATAAAAAAAGAAACAATAAGAAACCCTTCAGCCCAGTAAAGGAATGTGAGGATTGTCTGAAGACTGGTCACCGTCACCTGCAGCAAGAATCTCTTTGTGACTCTAGGTGTGCTCTGCACTAAGCTGAGAAAGAGCAAGGAATACACTCCCGTTCTAAAGGTGGAAGTGTTAGTTTGCTGTTGGTAACACTTTCCTAAGAAAAAGGTTAATTCTTAAGTTGAAATCTTGCTGGAGTCTTTTGCTAGGTAGCAAAAGTGAAAATTATGGCTAAACACATTTAATGCCTGATGATCATACAACATGAAAGTTTTTCTCTTAAATGAATCCCATTATTTTTCCTAGCTGATATGAATTCAAATACTGTTCATGTGGATGTCGGATTCTTAAGCACTTTGCCTCAAATACTCTTTTGTAGAGATTTACAAAAAATAATTGTAAGCATTTTTTTTATTTGTCAGAATATATCCTAACTTCTACTGTAATAAGGCAGAAATATGAGGTAACACTGGACAGTTAAATACACTTTTCTCTTTTACTAACTGGCATCTGAGAAATTTTAATGCAAAGTTGTATAAGAAAAACATCGTGGGATGGGCAAATACAAATCCTTCAGCAGGAGTTATTTCTGTTTATGCCATTGTTAAATTTTGCCCAAGGTACCATATTAAAAATATGCCAGTAGGCCTGTCACTTATGTATCTCATATAAATCTGATTCTTTTTGGGTTTTGTAGATGGATTTTTGGAAAGATTATTCAACTAAAGGCCCTAAAATAAAAATAGGTAAGTCATCTTTTTACTTTTTTCTTATATTGCAATATTTGCTGGTTGTTGTAATAGTACATTCTTAATAGATCATGCATTCAGTTAAGGAAATCAGAAGTTATCTTTTTACTGAAGATCACTGTGAACTGTACAAGTATATTTAATTATATAAGGCATTAATTATATTATAAAACTGAAGCGTCTTAAAGTAGGATCCATTGTAGGTCTGTAAGTAAGAACTATAATTTCCTTGACCATTTCTTTCTCACACAGTTGGCAAACTTTGCAGTACTAGTGTGGCTGCTCTCTGTGGTTTTGTTTTGGTTTTTCTCTCTCCCATTTCTTTAATAGTAATATAACAGCCTGATTTAGGCTCAGAGTAGTCTGCTGCCAGATGTTTAATAAAAAATGGTCAGTTGGACTTGAGGAAAGATCTACAGCCTGATCAAGGTCACAAGTACATGAGGGAATATTTGGAAGGCATTAGAAGACAGGCATCTCAATAGTTTTATGTAGAGAAAAGGGGATATTGACTCCCTTTTGCTTTAAGCTGACTGTGAATGATACTCTTTTGTGTTGCACAGATTTACAGCTTCTCACAGCAGGTTAGACATTTGGGGAAGGACCAGCCTCATAGCACAGCAAAAGTAGTATTTTAAAGTGTAAACTGCAGACCGGGTAGATGGAAAGAACACATAATGAAAATCACCAATGTTTTCTCTTCAGGTGATGAGGCACTACAAAAGGTTAACGTCACAGGACTGCTCATCAGCCTGGTTGCTGCTGGAGTACTGTTGGTTATAATTGCGCTGATTATCTTCTACTGCTGCAAGAGCAGATGCAAATCAAGGCAACCACCGGGGTAAGGAATTTCACTGCTTAAAAAAACCCAAACACACACCAAAACAAACTCTTGCTTAAGAGTGGCATTTAAAAGTCACTGTGGGTTGGTCTAACTGTATTCTCGGAGAATCCAGTGGAAGTTCTAGTTCTTACTTGCCTAGAAGCAAAGTTAAGTGAGGAAGCACTAGCAGTAGTTATGCTGCAGTTAATAAAACAAAAACATAAAACAATATTGCACACCCAAACCTTTGGGTATGTTTTTTTTTTAGAGTGTGTGAGTGTGGTTTTGGTTCCAAAACACTCTTACTAAGATGATAGAATAATTTTAGTAGGTTGGGGCCTGCAATGGGAAGTCTAATGTGTTCTGTTGGTGCTTTCAAGTAGGCTGTATGCTCTTCATGGCACATGCTCTACCTCAGATGTGAAGTAGCTGTAGTAGTAGATGATGAAGTAGTTTGGAGGAAATGCTTTTTTACCAGTTCTCTACTCCTGCTTGTTCCTTTGTCCTAAACTTGAAAAGAATATAAGAGGATTCTGTGCTTCCTCTTCCCTATAAATTTCACATCACTGAGCTATTCTTACCCTGTAGTTTGGAGAGAGTATTTGGCTTCTGGTCTTTGTGATCACTGAAGGCACGTTTTTTTCTCTTGTGGGGTTTTTTGGGTTGTTTCGGGTTTTGTTTATTTTATAATTAAGACTTTACATTCTTGCTTCCCTACAAAGCAGAAGTTTCCACTTACCTGCTGTTACCTTTGTTTAGGTACTTGGATTATGTAAGAAGCAGAAGACGTAATTCAGCCAACATCTTCAGAAGGCATGAAGAGTTTTCTTTAAACCCTCTTCCTCTCAGAACTGACGATTCAGGACTACCCACTTACGAGCAAGCAGTTACTTCAGATGGACAACACAACGTGCCCCCACCCCCTTATCCAGGGCCCCCGAGAAATGCTCGGGTGTTTCAAAAGTCCATGTCTCTTCCTGGCCCCTAGGCACAAACCTCCTTCTGGGGCGAGGGGGGATTACTGGAACATAAGATACTTTTGAAAAAGTGTGTGCTACCTTGCATATTGCAAGATGATTTACAAAAATGTGAAAGATCTTTTGGATGACTAGGAACAAGTGAAGTTCCCATTTCGGAAAAGAGGTCACCTGTTGCAGAGGCCGCAGGACCATTCTTTGCACAAACCCACTGTGCTAAGAGGAGGGAATGCATAAAGAGCAAGTCTTGTACTGCTGCCCTCTTCCATATGCACTTTGAGCCATCCCATCAAACTATTGATGTTTCATTAATAGTTTCATCTTCTTTTTCTTCAGAAAGAACAGTATTTTAATTGCTCATATTGACACTAACCATTTTTTTTGTGACGTAGTACTTTAAACCACCATAAGAAGTCTACTTTGATATATTCACCTCTTTGCTGTGTGAATTTTCTATTCATCTTGTAATAGATTTGAGTGTGAAAATTATTTCATGACTTGATCTTTCAAATATATATATATAGTACTGCTACTAGATTACACTAGTTTGTTTTAGACATTGCTGGTCACACGACTTAATTTGTTGTATTTTTATGATTATAATTTTTCATCAAAAGGAAGCATTCCTTACATGGCACACAGTTCAGACAAAGTATACTTGTATTAAATTGTGTTGATGTTCAACAGAAAATACCAGGTCAAAGAAAGTAAGTAGAGTACTGTGGGCCAGGGGATGGTAAGCAAAGACCTAGAGATCTGTCCCTTGTTAAAAAACTACCCAGGTTCGACAGCTAACGTTTCTTTCATAGTTTAAAAACTGAAATGTTGAGAGAGCCATTTAACTTTCAAATCAAAGGCCAAACTACCCCACAGAAGCACTTTGATGAGTGTGTATTGCACTACAGGGACAACAAAATGATACCTTTAAAGTAGAGTGAAACACCGTATTAGATCAATAACCAATAGTCAAGAACTTCTGGGAGTTATTGGTTCACTGTATCAAGACAGTTTCTGTATCTACAGTTGTAGCCACCATTAATTTTACATCTTATTAAAATATCAACCCCCAGCATTACGTAGCCTACGCTCTTGCTGAGCAAATTGCTGCCCAGCACTTGTGTCCCTTCACCTCCTCACCACGGGGAGCCATAGCACAGGGTCTCACAGGAAACATCAGGCTGGTGTTTTCTTGTTTGACAGTGGCTGTACACCGTTAAGAAACACACAATTAAGTTTTTAAGAAGAAACAACCCCCCCCCCTTTTTTCCCCTCATTGAGTCAATGCTGACAACAGCAAATTATATTTCAATTTGGTGCCTACAATCCACTTTATAATACAAGTTAAAGTATTAAAGGTTGGAATGAGTATGTAACATTTCACTGAATCTTACTCTTTTTAACATACTAGAAGCTACAGTGCTGTTGAGTGAGATGCAGAAAATTGGTCTGAGATTTTCAATCTATAAATGCCTTTGTAATAATGAAAACACTCCAAATCTTGGAATATAAAGAGGGTACGCTGACAGAGCTACACAACGAAGTCTTGCCCTCTGAAAAATACATGCAATGCAGTTGATAGCAGTGCCATTGGTGTTCCTGTTCATAAAACTACACCACGGAATTTGGCTTTTGGAGAGTCACAAATCTCTCTCCAGCTCCTTTCTTGTTGAGAGATGGGGCAACCCCATGTTGGGATGTTTCAATTCACTTTTGCCCTACTTGTAAAAGCAACTTGAAGTTTTCAAAGTTTTGTAAGACTGGAATGAGTGAATTGTGGGAGGTCACTGTTACCAATCAAAATACAAGAAGCTATGCAATTATAAGCTTGCAAAAACATTCTCCCGTATTTCCCTTTCATTTATCTAACAATTTTTAAATTTTTTAATGTGCGTTTTGAGCTCTAGAGCACACTTTTACCTAGACTTTTCCTGGGACACAAAAACTATTAACTAATGGAACTGATAGGAACACTTTCAAAGAAAGGGATTTCACAGGGCTTGTGAGCATACAGAGATTCTTTAATGTTACTACAGATATATGGGAAAGTCACATTTTAAATATACTACAGAAATTGTACAGCACCCCATTTAATCACTGGAAATTTGATTTTTCTATTCCTACAAATCATTTGCAACTGATTGCATGCAATACAAGAAAAATCTTTTCCTTCATAACTAATCAAAGAGCTTAAGAGGGTGTAACTGTTAAACATCAATGGTGTAGTGCTTTAGGCAGTAAAGTGCCCTTTCAGTAGAGTAAAACACTCGAATTTACTCAAGGATTCTGCACCTTAGACCCTGAAAATATGCAGGGACTGACATTCAAATACTGGTTGCACGTAACATGACAATTTGCAAGACACATCCTGCTTATTACAAACGAGCAAAGTTTAAAATTTAGTTGAATATAGTGTAAACTTACCTCTCCTTGTGGAGGGAGAAAATTCCTTTTAATGGCAGTTGTTTGGGTTGAGTTTGTTTTCCTTCTTTCAAACAATGACTCCTGGCCTGAGACACTCTTACCTTTTATCTTGTCTCTTTTGAGAACTCATGATTCAACAGGGTTAACAGAGGGAAAATCAACAAGAGACAGACTACGGGGAGTTATTAATTTAGAAGGTGCCACACTTTCAAATTTTACATGCAACTTCTTTTGAAAATGGAGTTGCTATTAGAATATATAAAGCAGCAACCAACTGTACTTCAGAGGCCTTTATAAGGCCACGTATTAGGACCACGAGGAATGGCTTTAAACTGACACAGGCCAGGGTTAGATCAGGTATTAGGAAGAAATTCTTACTGTGAGGGTGGTAAGGCCCTGGCATAGGCTGCCCAGAGAAGCTGTGGCTGCCCCATCCCTGGAAATGTTCAAGGCCAGGTTGGATGGGGCTCTGAGCAGCCTGGTTGTGTGAAAGGTGTCCCTGCCCATGGCAAGGGTCTGGAACTGGATGATCTTTAAGGTCCCTTCCAACACAAAGCATTCTGTGATCAGGTAGGAAGAGGAGGAGGAAGATTTCGAGGAGCAAAGCAGCAGCAAGTTAACTTGTATAGAGATGTAAGTTACCAGTGTTTTGATTTTGGCATTTCTTTCAAGGATCATTAGGAAAGACAGTGGGTTTTAAGTGATTTAACAGAGATCTACTACGACAGTTGAAAACAGAAATGTCTAAACAAAACACTGGTAAACACACATATTCTGTTTTAAACATGTCACACTAAATGCTGTTAGCCATTGCCTTGAACAATTTTCCAGAACAGCCTTTTTAGCTCATAGAAGATTACAGCATACAGCTTTTTATAAAACAAGACAGTCTATTAATTAGGGCAAATAATAAGGGTCAGAAAAGTGACCTCTGGCTCTGTCAGCTGAAAAATAAATCACTGAACCTGCTTACTGCTGCGATAAGAAAGCCTGCTATGTGATCTATCAATTATGCATTTATAGGTTTGGGGGGGTTGTTGGAGTTTTTGTGAATTCATTAGAAGAGCAAAACCAAAGTAGCACATGGAGGTGCACTCCCTCACCACAGCTCATGAAAATGTGAGTTGTGAACCATTTGATTCTGATCCTGTCAAAGTCTGTGGCAAGGTTTTTATTGGCTTCAGCTGAACTGGGATTGGAGCAAAAAACAAGATAACTGATCACTTCAGGTAATAAAAAGTACAATGCTCTGCCAAATTATTTACCACAATGCTGTTGCCAAACCCAGTTTAGAGTATTCTATTGTTATAACTATGCCTATATTAACTAGAATGTTTGAGTCTGATCTGCCTTTAAAGATATATCTGAAATCTGAAAAGCATAGCAAAATTCCTTATCATTCTTGAGATTACCAGCTGTGAATAAGATTAATTTATTACCTGCTGTTTATTAGCAACACTGTTTATAGCTTTAAATATACCATGAAAGTAATAAAAAAACACAAAAGCCAGCAACAAACCAAACTTTTCTATCCACAGTCTCTCCTGCCAACAAAAGTTTTACTGGTGCTATCCTCTCTTGTTCCATGTGGTATAGAGAACAGGAAGGAAATTCCAGGTTTAAAAGCCATTTTCAAACACTTCAAGCATGGTCTTTCTGTACTGTAAACATCTTTCAATTAATTCCTGTCACTACAAATTTATCACTATCATTTCCAAAATCAAGAACTTGCATGTATTTTCCTCTCAAAAATCTTAAGCAGATCTTCTTAAATAACCTGCTCTTTATTTAGGTGGTAATTTTTGAATATTTCCAGTCATTTTTGAACTGTATAAACAGTTAATTAATCTTATGAACATATTTCCTTCTACTCATCTGTCAGAACATTTTGAATGCGCTTGTCACTGGCTATATTTAATTCTAACTTTGATGTTAAGTGCTGTCATTTTTTGGGTGACGGGTAGAAATATTTTAAGCTCTGCTAGTCTCTGTATTATTTTGTAAAACAATTTCCAAATAAACATTTATATAAATTAATCACAGTGAAAGAGAAAATGCTAATTTAGCCTATGATTAAAAAATGAAAAAACCTCTGACAACCTTTTTGATTTCCTTTAAATGGAGTTGGTAACAACATGCCCTCTTCTGAAAGCACTTAAAGGGGGCTTACGAGAAAGATGGGGACAAACTTATTAGCAGTGCCTGTTGTGACAGGACAAGTGGTAATGGTTTTAAACTAAAAGAGCGTAGATTTAGACTAGATATAAGAACGATATTTTTTTACCATGAGGGGGGTGAAACACTGGCACAGGTTGCCCAGAGAAGTTTAGGATCCATCCCTGGAAACATTCAAGGCCAGGTTGGATGGGGCTCCATCCATGAAGGTGTTCCTGCCCATGGCAGGGGGTTGGAATTAGATGACCTGTAAAGTTCCCTTCCAACTCAAACGATTCTCCTATTCTATGATTCTTCATGCCGTATAGCATTTACTGGTAGAGAAAAAGGGCCATGGTTTGTTTTCTTTAACATCGGCAATTTCTACTCCGGACAAAATCTTCCTGCTCCATTGCTCCAGTTTACCCGAGCATCTGAGGTTCTGAACCATGAACTGCAGTCACTGAAGATGAACTCTTCAAGACAAAAACCAGCTTAAGCAGGTGTTAACCCTACCATCTTCCTTGACTTTTGTCAGGCCTTTGGTGACAAGGTTTAACACAACAGTATGGCTAAAAAATACCAGTTTCCTGGGGTTAGTGAAGTAAGCAAGATCCTCCAGTGAGGACCAGAACAAGCATGCAAAAGCAAGGCAGGAAGCAGGAGTTCCTCATTTGGTAATGGTGATTTCAACCTCAAGTGGAGGCACACATGATACAATGTGAATGAACTTCCAGAGAGGCAGGAGGGCAGCTAGACAGAGCAAATACTGAGCACAGTTAATTTCACTAAATTAAGCCACTCTTGATTTACCCTCTGGAAAAAAGTAGTCAGAGCTGTGCTTTTTCTTCCAACCACACAAGAGGAGCTGAGCTCCCCACAGACTACCAGAGTCTCTTCCTGTATTTGAACATCCAGTGAAGTTTTTTAATCAGTCAACTGAACTGATACTTGAAATACAGCTGATGGGGCAGATGCTTCATTCTCATTAAGTGCCTTGGGATAACAGCTCCTTCTTTTACTCCTGATTTTTTCCATAGCACTTAGACTGCTGAAACACTGAAGCAGCAGGGGCCATCAGATGCAGGCATC
This sequence comes from Rhagologus leucostigma, assembly GCA_013397725.1. Classification (NCBI taxonomy): domain Eukaryota; kingdom Metazoa; phylum Chordata; class Aves; order Passeriformes; genus Rhagologus; species Rhagologus leucostigma. Next base: position 342,276 of record VZTD01003609.1, read on the forward strand.
TTGCTGCCTACATTCTGGGAGCCTCTAGGAGCTCACACTTTAAATGGAGCAGACAGACTTCAAAGCATCTCAAAAAATATTTCAGTCTAGAAATTGGTGCAGTTAAACATAAATTTAGAAACGGCCTCGTTTTAATTTCTGATGCAATGCTTACTTCATTTAAGAAACAAGAATCACCTCTGATTGCTCAGTAGCTCAAGCTTCAGTTTCATTTCTCTAAAGATCAGCAAGTACCAAATACATAAACATCCAATATTTCACGTTAAACACCCAGCACTGATACCATACAAAGGAAAATATTTTCTAGGAAGAGTTAAAATAAAATATTCCCTATTAAAAATATGAGTTTGTTCAAGATCAAAGGTTTTATTGAAGTTTTTTTCCTACATGTCATTGCACATTTCTCCCACTTATACCAGTTCTGGTCCTTACTAGATCCCTTCATAAATCATCCAGTGAAAACATAGGCAGCTTTCTCAAGAGTGGGTGAGTTGAGGCAACACAAGTGCCAGGGGTGGCACCTCGGAAGGAGTGGAACCACATGACCAGAAGGAGGATTTGGAATACGAAGGAAACAAGACCTTTCAACTCATTCCTGCAGTGAGCTTTCTACTAGCTCGATCATCTCTTGTCATGTCAGAAGTCAAGCTTTCATAGATCAACTTTAGCTCAATAGAATGAATTCTGAAGATTTCGCTTCATTTATTTGTACATATACTCAAGTTGTCAAATAAAGGCAGAGTAACCTAAGTGAAGAAATGAAAAGAAGGAGAGTATTTGCTGTGAGGTTCCAAGACTGAGTGTGTTCTTTGAAAGGCAGCACTCTCTTCCCTATTCCCACTTATCTTAATGCCTAGCTTTATGTTTAAAGAGGCCATGTGCCAAATTAAATGCAAAATCTAATCTGTTAAAGCAACTGCAATTTTCTGCTTTGGTCAGAATCACAATTACAACAACAAACAACACAGTCGGTGATTAATAACAAGTCTAACCAAGACTCATGTTATTACTGCCTATCTGATCTACTTACTCATTCCTGCTCACGCAGGATACCACAGGCTGGCAGCATCTACAGCCTGCACAAAGGTGCTGCATCCAGGATCTGTAGCGGACGTCTACCGTCCAACAGTGCTCAACAGAAACACATGCTGCAGAAATCTTATTTTGTGCACTTTTCACAATGTGTTGCTACATCAGACCCAATTCAGCTTTGGCCTGACCTTCTTCAAACTTCATCTGACTAGACACATTCAAGTTATTTGAATGTTTTATCTTTGAAACATTAGTTTTTGAAAAAGAATGTCCTCAAGCGTCCACAACACTGTTTCCAAACAATTGTGAAGATTTGTTCTCTCAGGACAAGGCCATTTGTTAAACTTATTTCTAGAGCTTTTGTTGACAAACGGTTAGCCACTGAAAGCTAACCGCTAAGATGTTTGTGTATGTTAGCAAACTATTTATGATACTGTGATAGTTCTAAAATAAAGTACTGTTATGTACTGAAATATAATCCTTTTGTCCACTTTCAACAACCAAGCTGTAATCTCAGACTTGCACCATTAACTGCATGTTCAGCCTTTAACTACTTTCTTCCATCAACAACAGCTGAAGCTGCTGATCCAGCACGTGCATCTGACTATTCTTCCATGATTCTTCCATTACTCTTTTCAGCCCATCAAAAATTGCCCTAAAGCATACTAATACTTCTGCTGTGAAGCCCAGTTTACAGATTTAGCTGAAAGCCTCTTAAAGGAAGAAAAAATATATTTTGGCACTTAAACGTGAAGGAAGAGCCAGAACAAGACCAAAACCAGGCATCATCTGTTATGGAAAAGTGAAGTACAGGAGCAATGTACTCTGTGAAAGAAGAGGGCATCGGGGATAGAGGGACATTGGAAAAACAGCGTAGAGCCAGGTTTGTTGTATCTGCAGTAAAAAGGATGCCAAAAGCACAGGCAGCAACTGCTGGCCCTGTGAAGAATCACCACATGCTGTCCCCATGCACAAGGACCCCCAGTGGTGCTCTCCTGGTATTTTTACATCCATGACACCATTAAAGCTGTAACATACCATGTACCTTCTGCCTGGCCAGTCTTCAGTGATGCAGCTGACACTCCTGAAGGATTGGATGTCATCCAGAGGGACCTGGACAAGCTCAAGAAGTGGGCCCATGTGGTTTAACAAGACCAAGTGCTGGTGCTGCACCTGGGTCAGGGCAGCCACTGGTTTCAATCCAGGCTGGGGGATGAGCAGATGGAGAGCAGCCCTGGGGAGAAGGACTTGGGGTGCTGGTGGGTGAGAGGCTGGACACGAGCCAGCAATGTGCACCTGGAGCCCAGAAAGCAAATCCCATCCTGGGCTGCATCCAGAGCAGCGTGAGAGCAGGTGGAGGGATGGAATCCTACCCCTCTGCTCTGCTCTGGTACCAGAGACCCCAGCTGCAGTGCTGCACCCAGCTCTGCGGTCCCAGCACAGGAAGGACATGGACCTGCTGGAGTGAGTCCAGAGGACACCACCAAGATTAGAGGGATGGAGCACCTCTTACATGAGGACAGGCTGAGAGAACTGGGATTGTTCAGCCTGGAAAAGAGAAGGCTTTGGGGTCACCTAATTGTGGCCTTCCAGTATCTGAAGGGCGCCTGCAAGAGTGGTGGAGAGGCACTTTTACAAGGGCCTGGAGAGACAGGACAAGGGGGAATGACTTTACAATGAAAGAGTAGCTTTATATAAGATATTAGGAGGAAATTCTTTGCTGCGTGAGTGGTGAGGCACTGGAACACGTTGCCCAGAGAAGCTGTGGCTGCCCCATCCCTGGAAGTGTTCAAAGCCAGGTTGGATGGAGCTCTGAGCAGCCTGATCTATTGGGAGGTGTCCCTGCCCATGGCAAGGGAGTTGGAACTGGATGAACTTTAAGGTGCCTTCCAACCCAGGCCGTTCTATGATTCTATGATATACAACATAAGAAACAGTTACGCTCAACTCAGACACTGGCCATTTTTCTGTTAACATACGTAATAATTCTAGCACACTATTCAACAAAGAAGCTAATAAATAAATGTATCGGTTACAAATAAATACATTGATGCCAATCATTAACTGGAGCATTATTTTGGCCCTGAATCTCTAATTGATACATTGCTTTAATTATGATTAAATCACAGAAAACTGCCAACTACCCGTTAGCTTGATCCTGCATTTCATTTGGCATATGGTCACTTTAAACATGTAACTAGACCTCAAAAAGCAATATTGCCGTTCAGCATTGTGCAACACTGAATGATTTAAACAGAAAGAGGAAATAGGGAAGTTTCCCTAAGGGGCAGTGTATATTAGCTACCACAGTTCTGCAACACAGCTGGCTTGATTCTGGCTGAAGTGTCACACAGGCAGAGGAGCCCATCACTGTCTGCAGAGGTGTATTCTCAAGCACTCCTAGACTCTATAGAGATTTTCATTTGGAATATACCATGAGGCAAGACAACAGCTCACCATCAAAAGTAAAACTTCCCTGTCATCTCTTCCCAGCTGCACACTACCACTGCTCGCCCTGAGCCAGCTCTCATTTCACACAAAGGCAAGCTGACTCAGCTCAGCAAAATTACAGAAAAATTACCTCTGGCAAAAAAAGGTAAATGTTCTTTTGCCAGAGGAGTGACTTCGTTACTCACCTTGTGGTCAGAGCTCATCACTAGGAGTGAGAGGGTGAAGCAGGGAAGGAGGGACAGTAAGGCCCTCTCCTTTGGGTGCTACCAAGCAGCTGAGGCAGCCCAGCCCTGCTGCCACGCCACATCTGAAGGCAGCAGCACATGCTGCAGCACTGGAGATCATTCCTCAGACCTTAAGCAGATGATTCCCATTAAAGTGTTACCTTAAGTACTTATATCTGTCTCGTAGCTATCAAATGACATTTTTGACTCTGTAAAGGATTTTTTCTAAGTGGAGACTCTTCGTTTGGGGAAAGAAATGAGAAACAAAAAAAATCAGTACTGCTCCAGGCTGGTATGCTGCACAGATTGTGTTACAGTGCTTCAATTTAAGATTTTGGTCTTAAATAGAGAGAAAAATTGTATTAGTTTATGTTTCAGCAAGATATTTTTATTATATTAAATTCTTGACTTCAGAGAGAAGCACATACAATATCACTACTGGCTACAGGCACTCAGTTATGAACTACAGTTCAGAAGGCATTGTAGCCCACCAAAGCTCAGTTCCTAAACAGCAAGTAACAGCCGCATTTGAAACAAAACCATTCCTTATTAAGACAAGAATCCAAGTATATTCAGAATCATTAACATGCATAACATGACTTCTAAATACACATTTTAATATGTACACTTTAATCTACACATTAAAAAAAAAATCTAATTAACATGCTCTATCAAAAGAATTTTTCTATCCCTGAACAGATCCTTCAGAAAAGCTGCTTATAAGTATCCTGGATACCAGGATACTGTAAAAGCACTTACTCTCAACACACTCTTTTGTTGTCTTAGAGAAAATGGTTACAAAATACCATTTGGTTACAAAAAGATAAAATGCACAAACTTCGAGAAAGATTTCCTAGACAGAGGATGGAAGGAGCAGCAGGGGTAAGTTTAATGAGAAAACTGCGCAAGTCTCGCTGGCTGATCTCAGGACAAGATTTATCTCATACACAGGAAAGCAAATCACTGGATAAACTGACTTTATCTGATGGTTACGGACATTAGCGATTAAGTTTTCAGTCTACTCCACCTCTATTAAAACCATGTAAAAGAAACTAAAACTTAATAACAGCTGTCACTATTTCTGTTTCACTCAACTTCACTGTGTGATTGCCAGAAAAAAGGATCTACTCCAGCAATGTTCAGGGTAACACTGTGTCTGTGGTTCATTTAGTGGTATAAATGCATTGTCTACGTTTCCCTGCCTGTAAATCTGGACTGGTGCTTGTTGTTTGTGATTTCTCATGTAACATGGTTTTACAGCCATGTACCCACCTCCGCATTCTCTTCAGAGAAAATCAGTAATGGAAATAAACAACATAATGGTACTCTTTAAAGTTCATGTTGCCATTACTTAAGAATAAAAATCAAACAAGACACTAGCAGTTTTACAGTTTATTGACACATCGTTCCAAATTTGGGACAAGAAACTCCACAGCAACACATTTACTCTAGAAAACCAAACACTGCAATTAGATGGAAAAGGCATTTCGTATCAGTTCTACGTATCACCCTCCTCTCAGGCCCACTTGAGGGAAACAATGTGCTCTAAGCCTAATAATACAATGGAGATTGGTGGAGATCCTGCAGGAAAATAAAAAACTGTGGGTCCTTCGCCACTGGAAATGGCACTTTCAATAGTATCAGCAGCGTAAACGCTTCACCATTAGCATACAACTGGAGCCATTTTCTGTCATCAGGCCTCGTTCATATGTAAAACAGCAACCCTCCTGTTTCCCAGGGAAAGAAGGTCTCCCACCCCCCACATGCGCTCCTCCAGCTGCAAGCAACACAGGTGCTAACTTATGCAAACACAAGGAAAACTCACTCTGCTGGTTTCTGGCTTTGGTGAGCTGCTGCTTCTCTCTCCACGCTCTGCCCTGGTCTCTGGGTGACTTCGCTCCTCTCCTCAGTGCTGATGACTTTCACACTTACCTTTCTTTCCCTCCCCATCCACGGCTGCATTTCTCCCTGCTGCTTCTTGAAATTAGGCATGAGAAAAGCAGAACCTCAGCTTTTCCTCCTTAAGTCTCTTACCTTTCTTCTTTCTCATTTAATGCTGATCACTCCATCTTTTCATTCCAATGTTGAGGTTTTTTGTAACCTTTTTTTTAAACATCTAATCTGATTGGCTGTAGCCAAGTTTCTAAATGCATTTCACTACAGAATTCATTTCACTCTGTGGTTCAGTATTGCCTGGAGTGCTACAAACTGAGTCTTCAAAAGACTTGCTCATTAGCATACACCTTCCTCTTCTGAGCAATGCCTTCAGGTGCAGTCACCCTCTTTTCAAGAGCATATTCCTCAGCTTTACCTCTGAGGCACATTCCTCCTGCTCATCTCGGCCTGCCTATCTTCAATCTGCAGGGAAAGCAAGACACCACAGTTCACCCATCATCCCCCTGCACGACGCTGATGTCTCCTTTGCTCCTACCCTGTTCTGTGCAGATGGTGCCCATTTCCCTTATTCTTTGTTTTAACAAGCATACAGCAAAAGATACAGGAATTTACTGTCTAGAAACCAGGTAGCTTAGACTGCTCTAAATAAAAGTAATCTGCTTTAGCCAATCCTCACTAAAGCAGGCCTCTAGAACCTCTCTGAAGTTTCTCCATTAAATTTAGAGTGCTTTAAATAAAAATAAAGAAAGAATAAATAGATATTCTCTATGTTCTCTTGCTAGTTGACTTTTGGCATATACAAGAAAACTGGAAAGAGACTTTTTACAAGGGCATGTGACAGAACAAGGGGTAATAGCTTTAAACTGGAAGGAGGTTTAGATTAGATATTAAGATGAGATTGTTTAGTGTGAGGATGGTGAGGCACTGGAACACATTGCCCAGAGAAGTTGTGGCTGCTCCATCCCTGGAAGTGTTCAAGGCCAGGTTGGATGGGGCCTTCAGCAACCTGATCGAGTGGAAGGTGTCCCTGCCCATGGCAGAGGGGAGGAAACTGGATGATCTTTAATGTCCCTTCCTACCCAAATCATTCCGTGATCCCATTATACGATTCTATTCAGGCTCCAGGCCTGCAGTGACTTACTGATGGGGAATGCCCGAGTCTTTTGGAAAGCTCTGACATATAGACATATAAAAGAGGAGGTGGCGGGTGGTGGCTCGGCGAGCCTCGCCGCGGGGGGAGGCGGACGGGCGTGAGGAGCGGCGTCACGGCTCGGTGACGGTGACAGCGGCAGGGCGGGAGGGCCGCCCTACAAAGCGCTGTACAATGGGGCGGCTGTCGGGCTCCATCTTGGCGGCGGCGGCGGCCGCCCCGGAGCCCGCGGCTGGCGGCGCTTCCCCTCCGCGGGAACAACATGGCCCCGCCCCGGCTCCTCCAACAAAGCGCCAGCGCTTCACCGAGGAACCGGCCTCCCCCATACCCGACACCGCCACCCCGCCCGTCCCCGCCTTCAGCCCCCCCACCCCGCCCCGGTGGCGGCTACCGCCCC
>VZTD01003609.1:350003-402895 GCA_013397725.1 Rhagologus leucostigma
CGGGCTGCGGCGCGGGTTCAAGAGTTCACGCGTCCCTGCCCGGCTCCCGGAGGGAAGCGCGGCCGCGGGCACCGGCGCTGCCCGCCCGAACAATGCTGCCCGCCGGGGCACCGGGCCGGCGGAGGCGGCCGCGCCGCGCCAGCATCCCCCGCGCCCTTCCATTTCTCCGCTGTTGTGCGCTCCGCTGAGCCTGGCGAACCTCTTTCCTCTAAAGCGCTGCTCCGGGGCGTGCGGAGCCTTCTCTCAGCCAAAACTTGTCTGGAGCGATTCAGTCCCACGGAGAGTTCTGCAAAGTTCCGGGAAGTGCGGGGAAAATACAGGATATCTTATTGGCTTCGGGTTGCTTTTTGACTGTGTAACTCTGCCAACTAAAACGAGTATTCTCTAGGCGGTGAGATTTTCGTTATCGCCTGCCTTTTATGTGTCTAGCTTGATTTATCTGCAGTTCCTATCTCGACGACGTTTAAAGGTAAAAGAGAGTCTCGGGCTAAAAATATCCCGTCAAAATAGGTGCGCTGATAGATGACTTTGCATTTGGTTCTGAAAGTGGTCAGACATGTCTGATAAGATTAATAGATTATCAAGTCAGAAGGGCTGTTGCAATCATCTAGTCTGACCTCTTCATAATGCAGGCCATAAAACTTTTTTTTTTCCCCCAATCTGTGTTTGAAAACAGATCTTACGTTTTAGGAGGTGTAGTTAAAAATTTCCAGTGAGGCAAAATTCAGCACAATTCTTGGTCAAGTATGCAAGTGACTGATTTACATTTTATTTGTGATCTGAAGAGGGCTGCCTTTAGCTTCTGGCCACTGAGTCTTGTTTATAGCTACATCAACGCTGAAAATCACATTGTATGTTGCGTATGAATTCTTATGAATTTTAATTATTTTCTTGCTTTACTTGTTTTTCGTAATAAAAATAACATAATCTTTTGAAGTTTATTACCAGAGATTTTTTTTTATTACTACTTTTGTTATTCTCTTAGATTTCTCTTAGATTTCCTCCAGGTTATTGTCACCCTTCCTGAATTGTGGGCATTGCATTTGAGACGCGATTAAGCCAGCGTTAAGTAGGAGGATCACAGGACTTCCCTGGGATGTGAGGCTGAATATTCAGCTGTTTCATGGAGAATAGCACGTTTCATGAGGCTGTTTCATGGAGAATAGCAAGGACGGGTAGCTTTTTGGCCAAACCCTTGCCCCGTGAAGCTCTTTAGCCAGTTTCTCTGAAGAGTTGCCTGCATGGCAAAGTAAGGTCTCTGTAACCTTCTTTCCAATTTTTCTTCCTGATCATTGAATTACTTTTGGTCATGTTGCTATGCTGATTTCAGTGGAAGTCAGTGACTTGTGCTTTCTATATTGCTTTTGCCAGTTCTCATTGTCTCTTGAGGATCACGCCAACTATTCCACAAGGGAGGTTTGAATTTCCCAGGTCATTTAAGAATATGTAGTGCCGAAGCAGAAGTTGATCTCTTGGATTTTACAAGAAACACAACTGCTTGTTGTTTTTTTTTTTTAGTATCTAAAAGAATCCCCTGGTTTTACAGCATATCTTTCACTTTTTAAAAACTGCTATATGAATGCAGTCTTAAATGTACATTTTGGGAATTCTTTAAAAGAAATGGCATGGAGGAGAGTCCCAAGACAAGTACTATGCAGAAGCTCATTAGATCAGTGCCTGCTACCTATACCAATCAAATTAGTGTTACTGCATCCATGTACGATATGGCAATATTTGTGCTATGCTTGAGGAGACAATGTCAAGAAGACCTTTTTAGTTCTTTGAAGTTTCATCTCCAGGGTCTATACACGGTGACAAATGATGCATTTAAAATGTGTTGGCTGAAACATTTACACATTTTTTCAACTGTACCAAGAACAGGGAAAATACTATGATTCATGGTTTGTGCTTGAAATTCTCCTGAACTGGGTTCTTTGAGTTCATTTTAGTAAGAACTAATATACCCTGTCTTTGGCCAGATGTAAAGATTTGAACCATGGTGGACACAGTGATAAGTAGAGTCTGGGCTTTAGGTGTTTGTGGTTCCTCTATTGCTGATAGCATTTGTCTTTGGGTGGATGGAATTGCTGGGGAATTGGGATGGAAGAGTCGTGCCTGTCACTGCCAAGGCTTCCACCAGCCTGGAAGGAAATCGTGAAGGTGTAGATGTACTGTAAAGGAATATGCTGTCCATGCCCTCGACTTGTGTTACAGATCACTTCACATTTTTCAAAATGATGTTTTTGATTGTGGTTGACAGGTAGTCGTCTTAACAGCTGAAGCTGCATTAGCCTGATGTTAAATTAAAAAATGTGTGTCATTTTCATCTGGTACTTGCTTGAAAAGAATTCAGCCTTTAGGTGATATAGATAACAGTATTTCATTCAAATTTCATTTCATATTTATGCTGTTGCAGGCTGTGTTGTGGCAGGCTATGTTCCCTTTGTGTGGAGAGCCATGTTCACAGTCTCAGCTCATCAACATGATTTCCCCTCCCTACAAGCATTGCTCCTGTCTTCCTGTGCTGCACTTCAGCCATCTGGTTTTTATCCTGCTCCTTATTTCTTGCAGGCACTGTTTTGTCTGTGCAATGGCACTATTCTTATCAACTGAAAGGAAATGTGTGGTGAAGTGTTATAAGGACATTGCTACCAGGCCTGCTGTGACATAACTGTTCCCATGGAACAGGAGAAGATGGTGAATTGGGGATGGAAGCTGACAGAAATCACCTGGATCACTGCATTAACTGAGCAGAGACCATTCCTGCTGAGGAGCATATTGGAACAGTGCAGCCACGGCAGCCCTGTAGCAGGGGCTGAGGGGATGCTCCTGTCCTCCACGTCCCCTGACCCCCACACCCCTTACACAGGCTGTCAGCATCTTGAAGGAATTTCTGGTAGTTCTAGGAGTGCACTGCCACTTTTGGCCTTTTACTGTAGCTGTCAGAAAACCCTACCTCTGTGCTTAAACCCTCTTTTTGTCAAAAGCTGTTGAATAGCAGATAAGGTATGTCATGCTTACTTGCTACTTGCTCAAGAATTATTTGGTATTCAGAAAATAGGTGAAGTGTGATAGTGTGAGAGACTGTTGTATATTCTTGGAAAGAGTCATGGAGGCAGGTGATAATGGTTGAGGTTTCTGGGTGAGTTTGTCTGACTTGGGGGTACTCCTAGGGTTTAATTTAAAGAAGGATTATTACTAGTGGACGGATCTCACTGCTGTTGTTCTGTTCTTACCACAGCTCTAAGACTCAAATCTGCTACACGTGATTAAAAGTCTGTCACAATTATTTGTTGTTGTTTTAAATTTTATGGTGACTGCCATGGTCTCTGGTGTTCCTTTATGCCTTGTAGTCTGTATCCATCTTTGCCCTACCCAAGCATGTGGGGTTTTATATAATCTAATTCAAGATGATTCTTTACAACAGATAACACTGACACTGTTAGTGTGGCCTATGTTTATAACAGCTAATCTAAGATAAAGTGTTAGTTACAGCGATAGTTCATTTACAAAGTTACATAAATGGGCCACATACTTTTATGATAAATGGTTTTGATGGGGTTTTTAACTCATTTTTGCATAGCTGTCAAACTAAGGCTTATTGTAACAGCTGTATGATAATTGTGTTTTAGTTAAGGCTCAATTTTAAATTCTAATGGATTTTTGCATAGCTATAGTAACTCTAAAAGTGTGGAGTGTTTTAGAAAAGCAGAGAACATTTTCTTTCATCAAATGAAATTGTTCTGAGAGGTGAAACCAATGTTTGTTGTTAAACACATATTCTACAGAAAGTTCCCTATGGCGTAGTATTTCAAATGTTGAAAGGAAAGCTCATTATCTGGGAATATACTTAGAATTTTTGTATTAAAAGGCACAGAAGGATTAAACAAATTTTACAAACCTATAGAAAGATAAGTCACTTCTAAAATCTTACCAAATTTTCTGTCGTAGTTTGTATCTGAAACATTTATACATGCAAAATAAACACAGGTATAGAGCAGATACCTTACAGGGACTTGCTAGCTTTTGTTGGCCTTCCTTTCTTTTTCTTTTTTTTTCACCTGCATTCAGCACGCACTGAAATCACAGCTATGGGAAGGTCAAAGATTGACTGAACAGAGTCTGAATGCATTCTTGCTCTGTGTCCCATAGCTTTTCCCTGGAGCAGATGAGTGGTCATCTTGCAAAATCTTTGCTGAAGTTTCAAAATGAGCCAGCCAGGCTTGTTTGGAATTACATGCTACTTACCTGTCTAAGATTTAATGCCAGCTTTACATGAAAGATTTCAAGCAGTGTGTGTCATTCTGCTGCAGTGAGAAATAGTGATAAAGAACTATGTGCAGAAGGAATGAGCTGAAACTTAGTCTGAAGGTGCAGTTACCTGAGAAGGCTGAACTGGCTGCTCAGGCTCACTTCTGCTGAAAGGGGCTCCCTTCCTCTTCCCTTGTCTTGGCTCTGGTGTTTGTGCAACTGCACAGGAGCTGCACAGGGAGCTGCTCTCATTTGTTAATCCATGACAAAACTATCCTGGCCAAAATGCTGAATGGCTTGAGCTGGAGAGCTGTGCTGGTGTACCTGTGCTGTCAGACTGGAACCCAGAGGTGGCACGTGGGGACAAGCAGGGAGCAGACCTCTAAGGAGTGGGCTGTGTGGCCTTGGCAGGGATTCTTCCCAGTGGTTCTGGACAGGTTTTAGATGGGCTCAGTCTTGCCGTGTCACTGTCTTCGATGAACGTCCCACACAAATTGTACTGCTGGCTTCCCTGCCAGGAGCACTTGCTAAGTGTCCGTGTTAGCTGGGTGCCAGATCTCTCGTGAGATCACCTACAATATTTCAGATGTGAGCCCTTTCCCATGAAGCCAGCAACTTCAACACAGGTTACAGAATACATTGTTCTGAAAGAAAGGGGGGTTGTATTCCACCACCTATGCAAGAAGTGTTTCAGTCCCATATGTGTATTTAGCTGTCGTCCTGTTAACTTTAGTCATAGGTGTGTTTACCTTATACCAACAGAAAACAACCTTTTCACCTTGTTTCTTCTGTACTTTTGCCCACCTTTTATTTTTTTTCTTGAAGTTGCTGCTGATTCTGGCATAATGCTGTCATATGAAGGAAGCTGTTTTTAGAAAAATCTTTGTTCCTGTCAGGAAAAAAGCACCTATGCCTGGACTATATTAGTTCTAAACAATACTAGAGCTCTTATAGAGTGGGTGTATTTTGTGTGGATATCTTTGTTTGTTGTATTTTGTCAAAGCATTCACAAATTTGCATGTCAAAAAGTTACTTTGCATGATGAGTGCCTATATTCCATACATTAAACAAACAAAGAAAAGACAAACCAAATCAAAAAACAGTTAAAAGGCAGTACATTAATAGTCTCACTTCAAACTTTCCTTAGCAGCCTTAACTGTGACAAAAATAACTTTGAGCAGCATGCAGAGTTCAGCCATTCCAGTACAGCATTTCTTGCTGTACCGTGCAAGTGGCAGAGAAAAGAAAATTCTTTGAATTTTTAAGCAAAGAGAAATGTTTTCAGGGAGGACAGTGCGTGGTTATTAAGTACTAGATTTACTTGTCTCACTGGGCAGATTTCATAGTTTTTGGGTTTGCTTCTGCTGTTCTCTCACCTCTTGTTACATTGCTTCTTCTGTTTCATTGCTCTGGATAGACTTGGGGCTGAGTGGATGCTTAGATTCATTAGAGCCTCCTCAGAACCTCTCTGATGATGGGCAACAACAAAAAGGGGCAAGGAGCTCTTATTCCTGGGTTTCTGCATACTTGAAAGTTTCTTATTCCAAAGCAATTCAGCAAGAACCTACGTATGTTTAGACAAGCTTTTGCTTTCCCATATTGCTTTTCTTGTTTTTCATCTTCCTTCTACATGCCTACCTGCGTTGCTTGCTTGGGACTTGGAAAAGCGCAACCAATTATGCTCAGCGGGAAGAAGGCACCCTTAGGCATCCTTATCTTAGAGTAATAGTGTTTACATAGCAGGGTACTAAGGAACATTTATTCCTTAATAATCCTGTAGGAGTTGTACTTGGGGCAGTCATACATCTAGATTTGGATGGAGATATCCCTCCTTTTTCAGCTGGCAGTGTTGTGTGAGAAGAGTTGGAGAGCTCCAGCCCTTTTTAGCGTTTCCAGATGTCTGGCAAGTTGTTCTGAGAGCTTTTGGTCATCCGGAACGTGCCAGACAAAGGGTCACTGCGCCTGTGTGGCATGCGCCACACGGAGTGTACCAACCTGTGCTGCACCTTCCATGCTGCCCTTTTTCCTGACCAGGAAATCCCTCTCAGAAATATGGCAACTTGGTGTTTCGCACCACATCCTGTTTACTATCTCTCGTCTTCGTGTCAAAAATTCCAGTGCTAGACAGTGAATAATCCTTCAATCCCTATGTTCGTCCGATTTCATTATGTTCTACCGAGGCTGCCAAGAATAGGATTTCTAATAAGTTTTTCTTGAATCTGAACATTTATTAATTTGCTGTGTGAAGAGTGATTGTAGAAAGCCAACTCCTCAGTTCTCTGAACACAACCATGTGTTAATTACCTCCAGTTGCTGGCACTGGTGAGCTGGAGGTTACTGATAGTCAGCGCCACTGGAGAGAGATGGGATTTTCATCTTTTCCCCTCCAAAAAACCTCCCTTTTGTTACTGTTTTTAAGACAATACCGTTTTTTTCACCAATTAAAGGGTATTTTTTTAGTTTGGGTGTGTATGCTGTTTTGATCTTGATTAATACTTGTTTTTGTTTAGACATTTGTATGGTCATCGTGAAAGCTCAAGTCAGTATCTGGGGCATATTCAAGGAATTTGTTTAATATAGTGAAGATTTTTGCATCTCAAAGTAAATGCCATGTAGCTGTAACTATATTTCTACTGTTTTGAACAATGCACATTTTCTAGTTGAAGCATTCACAAGCAACTGGGTTCATCTGGTGTTTTCAGCTAAATAGTGACTTGTGACAAATGAAACGATAGCCAGGGTCCCCTTTGCAAGGTTAAAAATGTAAATTTAAACCTGTTTTAGGATGGGGAGAGCACTTGTGAAGAGGTGTAAGAGCTGAATTCAAGATCTGTGTTAATTTTCCTTATAAACTTGGGTAATAACACCCCGTGATCCTTCCTTTAATATAAAGGACTCTGCTGCTGTGTTTTATGATGAACTGTGTTGTTAATATGTTAGATCTTTCCTGGGCACACCTCCTAAACTGGGATAGAAGTGGTGTTAGTCATAGGGATACCTCTTGTTTTGAATCTAAAGGAGCTCATATGAGCTGCTTAGCTGTTTTAGTGTGTTGTGGGATGTGGAAAACACTGTGCTGGACATGTGGACATGCTGGGAGGCCTAGACTCCATTTAGTGGCCTTGAAATTTTAGCTGTAGGGTGGCAAGATGTGTGATCTCAGATGTGGGCACTGAGCAGATGCCCCAATTCTGTGCCAGTTCTGTGGCTGTGGGCCCTGAGTCCACTGCTCTTCACAGGGGTGCATTTTAACTTCACAAAACCTTGAGAAACTGACTTATTTCGGTGTGGAGTGTTGGAGACTCGGTGGTGAGGGCTGTAAATTGGAGTGGGTTATTATTTGTGCCTTGGTTTCCCTAGGTGAAAGGACAAGATGAAAGGACAAGAATAACATACTCCATGGTTATGGAACTGGAAAGTGCTTCGAGGTTTGGTAATGAAAAGAGCCTACTGACAGCTTAAGATGGCTCTGGCAGTGTACAGCACATAGGTATTTACACTTCTGACCTCTTTTTGTGATGAAAATCTCAACTTCAGCATCATCTTTTCCATATAAATGGAAAATAAAGGGCTTATTAAGAAATGGGATATCAGGTATTCCTGTAGTACCCTAAAGGTAGGACTCGAGCTTGCCACAAAATATGATGCTGTAATAACTGTGGGAGGATGAGAGTTGAAAAGCATTTCAATAGGTAAAATGAATTGTAATTTTATTAAGGCTCTGATGCGGCTAAGCCACATCTTGAGATAACGCTCTGCTGATTTTGTATTTTGAAATAAAATTTTGTTATTAAAATTAATGGAATCTTTTTGTGTGTATTTCAGCTGCAATAGAGGATTATGCTGTGTGTTCGACCATTAATACTGGAATGATCTTGAGAAGAGTTTTGAATATGCCCCAAGTACACTTTTGACAACAGAATAGCATCACATATCAGAGAAAAAGTGTTAGATTTCCATTACTGTCTGTTACTAAAATCTTTTGAAATTTTAAGTAAAACTCTAGGAGAGAAGTATTGCTAATTTAAAAAATCACAGCTATTCTCTCTATGCTGGCTAAAGCAAAAGTTCCTTCATAGAGAGAAGGTAGGAGAAGAGGATAAATAAATATAGTGACAAAATAATCCAGTATCTCAAAAGGCAAGAAAATAAGATTGCAGATCTTACAGTGGTGGAAGCTACACAGACCGTAGTGGTACTCCTGTTTCTACAGGGGCTGATAGACTAGAAGCTGTCAGGGAAACTGTATGAATCCCCAAAAATTGCTTGGCAAACAAATGTCTTAAAATTATTTCTGACACTGCATTATAATGTAAATTGGGAGGAATGTGTAACAGTGTCTGTTTAGATGCGGAGAGTAAGTGATACTGTGTTAATAAGGACATCAGAGTTAGGCTTGAATATTCAGAGCAGGAAAGCACTGAAAGCTCCTTTCCAGACCTTGAAATCTTTAAATGAGGATCAGGAGCTCAAAACTGATGTTACTGTAGAACAGGTTAATTTTACTTTCATTTTGTAAGCTGCAAAATTTCTGTTAGAAAGTTGTTTTGGTTAAGTTACAAAGTTTTTTTTGTCAAAGCGGAGAGAAGCGATACCAAATTTACCAATTCTGATTTAAAAAAAAAATTATTTTGTTAAATGTACTGCTTTTCAGCCATAAATAACCTTGTAAAGAAAACTGATTTAGGTTGTATGCATTAAAAAATGACATAAAGTAGTTTGTCCTGTCCCTCTCAGTAGTAACTGAAGTTAAAGTTTATAAATAGCTCATTTTTAATCTGAATATTAGTTTTTGCATACATATTTTCAAGACAGAGTTTAACTGATTTTTTGAAAACAGAATTATATTGTCTTTGTTGTTAAGAACTCCACAGGTTACTTAATCAGACAAGCCAGCACTTGCACTCAGGTGTTGAAGTCCCAGTAAGACTATTTTGGCTTTCCTGAAGCGGTTTTGGGCTTTTCATTTTTAAAAGGATCAAGCGTAAGGAGTTCAGACACATTAACATGGGAATAAAAGGGAAATGGACCTTTTGTGCCATAAAATCTCTTTATTCCCTTAAGATGTGATATATATTCAGGTGAAGAATCACAGAACAGCATGAACTTTTGCTTATTGAGGCAGCTCCCTGCATGTAATTTTCTACCTCAAAATCTAATTCTTAGGAGCTCCTTATCTCTGCTCCTAGAAAGCGAGGAAGTAATGAATGTTTCCTCTTGCAAGCACCTCCGGGCAGTCCTTGGCCCACATTGTGGCAGTCTCAGCCATGCTCTTGGTGGCTCTGCCTTTGAATTGAAGGGGAAAATTAACATTACAGCTTCATTTTTAATGAAAGAGTGGAGGGCGATTGCCCGTGGTTTATTAGGATGGGATATGTTCTACGCTGGATATGTAGTGTGTAATTGCATTAGAAGGGAGAATGTGCCATCACCAGCAAACAGTGGAGCTTGTCGATAAAATGCTTCTCTTCTGTGGTTTACTGACTTACCTCAGTACTGGAGTCTGATTCTATATTTTCCATCCTTCCAAGAGTCATCTGTCTTGAAGAACAATACTCTTAGATAGTTAATAATACTTGAAAATATTGATATATATTTATTTCTTGTTATAATTAAAAAACAGGCTAGGCAAATGCTAAAGATGTATGGCGTTCTTAAGAGAGTGCATTATGTACCTTGAGGTATTAATTTGAGAGATGATTTTCTTTTGATTTTTCAGTGGTGAACTTTATTTTTCGAGTAGCGAATTTTTAAAAATTTTGTCTCATGGATACTACAACTGTCCTGGATTGTTAAATATTCTTTCTCTTTGTGCAAATATAATGTTAAGGTTTGTCTTGTCTTGTATAGTCTAATGAGAGGATCAAGGGAATTAGATGCAGGGAGTAGACTGGCTTCCTATTTTTCATAAACCTGCCAACATTTTTAGGCTTCAACCCAAACTTGTGCTTGCAGTGTCTTTCCCCTCCCCCCCAGTATGTCTGTGGCTGGGAAATAGAAGTGAAAAATCACATATTGTATACATTTTAAAAATATTTTGCACTGAAATGGGTTTCTGGGCTGAGAAGGCATTTGCTTTCCATTGGAATTATTTTCTGAAACATTTTCTGTTTCTGTTTTCTGTTTTCTTTAAGGGCTTTCTGTGCTTTTTAAACTTCCAGAAGTGTGTTGGACAGGAGAGGCTTGGTGTTACAAATGGTATTGAACTCATTTAAGTAGCAACTTTCTTCCTGGGCAAGTCCCTCACCTGCTTCTTAGAGTCATGGCTTTTTTAAAATACAAGATTAAACCCATTTCTGGATTAAAGTTATCTACCTCTAACATTGCTTTTAAATTTTAATTTTATTCTGAGCTGCAGATAACCCCTAGATGCTGAATTACATTCTAGTTTGATTGTAGCAAACAGGGAACTCTTGCTGTTACAATGGGCAGCTGAAGAGCCATTTACCCTCCAATTCATCTGTATTAAATTCAAGTAATGTTTTCCAGTAATAGTCTTCCATTCCTTCTCCACAAGTTGCTTGAGTAAAGGCAAATTAACAAAGATAAGTATTTAAGCAAAATAATAAATGTTATATCTCATAGTAAAGCAATCCCAACTATGTACTTGTCAGCAGGTAATGCAACCTGGAACTGCACTTTACACATCTAAAATCAAATACAGTGGACAAAAACCAATGTAAGCTGCATGTCAGTTTCTATATCTTACATTTAGAATGACATTTTTAATATTTAGAAATGCGTTTGTTGGTTTTATGGCTTTGCTTTTGGTCTCCGAGTGGAATTTGCTATAGCACAGCTAAGTAGCTGGTTGGAGAGAGACTCCTTTGCCAAGTGCCTGAGCTTTGGGATAGAGAGGGAAACTTGAGTGATATTTCCCCTATTTCACATGTATCTCAAGTAAGATAAAATGCAAAGTGTGGGTTTAAAGGTATTTTCTTGCCAGTGCGAGGCTATCACTGTTCTTTTTAATCTCCTTTATGGTGATTTAATTAGAAGGGGGCTGTACCGAGTCATCTTCTCACAGGAGCTCTTATTTTCAGTAAGGCAGAACAGGCAGACAAAAATGAGATCAAATTTCCTGGTCTGCCTCGAATCTGATGCCTTGTATGCATGCTGGGTTGTTGGCTTTTGTTTTTTTGGGCCTGGTCGTTTTGTTCTCAGACTTGTCAGCCTGTGCAGGACCCCAGTGCTGGGGCGCTGAGTTCCCTTCTCAGGGTGGTGGGAGCACCTCTCAGATCTCCTGGAGTCAGGAGTTTCCTGTGCACCTACTTGTCTTGGAGGTGTCCAGTTTCACTTTGAGCACAGCCTGCGCCATTTGAATGCTTTGAAAGTGCTCTGTGATTTAATGTGGGGTTTTCTGTAGCAATTTTTCTTTATACAAGAGACAGGAGTTACAAATACCTAAGAACAAGGTATTGCACCCAAAAGTATCCTTTGCTCCTAAAGAGTTCTGGTCTGCTTTCCATGTAAGCATTGTGAGTTTCCCTAGTACTTGAATGACTGCTGTTACTCAACTAAAAATAACCCAAACAACCCCCCCCCAAAAACACCAAACGCAAAATAATCAGTCAATCAATCAATCAACCAAAAACCTTAAAAATTGCTAAGCTGTAATGAAGTTTTACTTAGAAAATAAAGTAGAAAGATGAAAAAATTTACTTAGTACTTGGTAAAAGAAGTATCATTACATGGAAAGGGAACAAAGATCCTTATGTAAAGTGGGTTTTTTCTGTTTCTGTGTTTTATCCTGTATGGATACGTCAGAGAACAAGGTTATTTGAAGAAAATAAAAAAAATAAAAATACTTACTTGTATGTCCAGTGTTTATTGCAGCTAAATTTTGTTTCCATGTAAAAATGATACTTCCATCTGAGTTTGAAGCTGCGAAATGCATCTGTCACTTGCGTTAAGCATAAACCTGATAATTGTGTTGGCAAGTGAGGATGGTGGTGAGTGCAATGGGACTCGATAACCTTTTACAGATGGAGACTTGAATTTGTATGAAACTATTGGATTGAAGAATGCTTTGAAAATAAATGATCGTGAGAATAGCAATGCAAACAGATGTGTGAAGGGTCGATTCCTGACAGACTTAATCTGGGCTAACAAAAAGGAGTTGTAAATCAAGGTTGAGGTATTTTAGTAACAATGAAGTGCAATGACTGTAGAGTTTTCTTCCAGAAATTGTACTAGAGAAGTAAAAATCTTCTATTAGCCCAGCTGATGTAGGTGAAAAAAATCAGATTAATACTTGAGTCATTTCACTTCCATTGTCAAATGTATTTTTTGATTGCATTATTACAGCAACAACAAATAACGATAATTCTTTACAGGATATCTCTTAAATACTACACTAAAATTAAATGCGTCTTCAGGGGTTACTATTTTCCAAATCTGTGTGTCAAATTAATATTATTTCCTAGCAGTAATCACTCCATTGTGCAGTTCACTGTGACAGTGGAAGTGGGAAGTCGCTGTGATAATCAGTGGTAAGGGCCAAGTGCTTTTGGAACAGTGCATAACAAAATACCGAGTGATGAGAATGTCTCTGCAGTAACTTATCTGACATTTCAGTACAAGTGAGAACTCGCACAATTGTAGCAAACTTCTAAACAAGAGCATAAAGAGCTTGGTAGCCATAAGCGTATTATTTGCCATGCTGGATGTATTTTTGATATGCGAATTACATGCTGTGTAAGTTCATCTGTTTAAAAGTTAAATTTTATAAAAAAGAAACCCTAAGGCAATGATCTCTCAGACTGCTGTGCTTGTTTAGGATAAGCTTATGTAAACTGAAGGCATATATGCAAGGCTTTTTGAGATAAGAATCTACATTCCAGCGACCAGTAATTATACAATAAACAATTAACTGTTCAAATAAATACAATGTTTTTTATTGAAAGACAGATTCATTTTTGAGGTTGCGGTTGCATTAACTATCAGCTGGGAGTTTGTATTAAAAAAAAAACCACCATCGTATACTTTGAGTGTTCTTAAGATGCCCGTCATTACTAGAATTTTGGGGTTCTAGTAATTAACAATGTTTCTGAGTGCCGAAGTGTAGAGGTTATTTTGTATCCCAGTGGTAATTCTAGCGCCCTCCTTGTTACAAAGTCTTTGTCCAAGTTTGTTTTACAAGTTACTTTTATCTTCCAGAGCATTCTGATTCTGGTCTACAGGCTTGTGTGTTAGGCTGTCTTGTGGTATTTGTGTGTACTGTACCTGCCCTTTACAAAAAAAAGCTGTTAATTGTACAGGAGTGAAGAGAGGGGGAATGAATCACAGTCTTCACCGAACAACCAGAATAAATAGAAATTGAAAATAAAACAAGCAAATAATAATAAAAAAGCCCCAAACAGAAAAAAAAACCAAACGCAAAAGGCCCACTCACAACAAATTTTTTAATTTCGAAAATTTTCAGGTAGTTAATTAAAGTTTATCCACTTTTTGCTCATGACCTTTTGCTTTTACAATATAAGAGGAGGAACAAGGCGATATTGCTTGATATACTGTACTGATTTTGGAGGTCTCGCCTCATCCGGAGGCGTTTTTGCTGTAAAGTGTAGACCCAGTTACCTGGAACACCACCAGAGTGCCTTTCAGCCTGAAAATACGGAATGGGAAAAGGAAGCTGTGCTGCTGTAGGACTTCAGAGTTTGCCTTTAAAACATGTGTGAAAGAGAAGTCAGCACCACATACTTTTATATAGGTAAATTCTGTAAGTAAACTTGCAAAAAAGACTAAATACAACCTATTGCTGTTGCAGGAAAGTTTTCACAAGCTCAGCATTTGTGTCAGTGAAGATAATTCTTGCCAACAATGCATGCACTGCTGTGCTTCAGTTTAGAAACTTATTTTCTCATGTAATGCTTTTTTATTTATTAAAAAGACCTGAAGAAGGCCTCATGTCTCTGAAGTTCTATGTTTGGGGTTTTTTTCCCAGCTATGCAAGTTTGTTCAAAAACCCCAAATCACCTTAGCTTTAAAATTTTTCTTGTGAAAATACTTGAATTTCAATTGGATTTATTACTTGCATAATGTTTATGTGCAGAACACTGTTGCAAATTTTCTTTTTCTGGTCTGGAAATAATAGAAAATGTTTAATGCTGTAAATAAAAAAATAACCTACAGTTGTCATGCAATCATGTCTGCCAATTGTCCATAGCAGTGATGCAAATAGTTAGATTTCAGTCAGCATATAATAGAAATCAGTTGCTGATGCATAGTGTTGAACTGCACAAAGATCTGTCCTCTACAGCATAAGCACAGGGATCTGCTGACTCTGAATTTAGGTTTGGCAATTCTCTAAATTGCAATTATTGCTGTGAAAGGTGTTAAAGTGCTAGACAATGAGCACAACTGAGAAAAGCAGTAGCTGAGGTTCTTTGTTTTTTCAAAGTATTTTGGTTCATTCTTTAGGCTTGTGCTTTAGCCTGGCATGCTGACTATAGAGCATTGCTGAAGTAGAAAATATATCCCCTGATAGTGCATCTCAGGCAGGAAAGTCCTGCACCCACAGGCCCTTACTGGTTCATGATGTGTGCGGGTCACAATGCTCTAAAAGGCTTGTCTGGCTCCTCTGGTCATCTTAATGAAAATGAAGCAAATCCAGCCAAGTTGCCAATTTTTATATTATTTGGTGTCTTCTATAAAAGTTTCCCATGATGTCATGATTCCTGGCACCGGGAGTTCAATTTTTCCCTTATGCAGTGTGACTGCCCCCTCATCCCAGGGGATGGAAGATAAGGGCAGCAGGCAGCAGGGAGGGCTGTGGGTTTCATTGTTTGGGTTGCTTTGGCATTTGTTTACACTTGAATTTTGAACTTGAAGCAGTCTCACATGTGCACTGGAGTAAGTAGCAGCTGCCTATAAACTTAATGTCCAAAAGGCAAGAAAAGAAGAAGATAAATGGTTATTTGGTCGTGCTGGCCTTCATTTTTTTCCATTTGACAGGTGCTATGCGGAGCTGAGTCTGTGGAAGCTTGAAAGTTTGGGGATTTTGTTTTGCTTCCCCCTCTGTTTTCTCCTTTTGGAAATCATTAGGGCTTTTGGCAGGTTCCTAACGTGGCTTGATGTTTAGATTGCATTTATTTCTTTTCTGCATTACTGGTTTTGCACGGACCCAGACAATGTGTATTTTCAGTTTGCTTCCATTAAGCCTGATTGAAACATCATGTTAATTTAGGTGACTCACTTAAAAATGTTAAATAAAAGCTGTGAATCATTAACCTACATTTAGTGCTAGGAGGTCTGAAGATGGATTTGTCACTTGGTAGTGCTTTCACTGTCAATTTTATTAAATTGTACCAAAAGTACCAGAATCTTTTAAAAAGCTATTGCCCCCACAGCTTCCTGGTCATTCCAGCCTTTGAATTAAATGAGGTCCTGTAAGTTTTAATGGAATTAAAAATGGAAATGTTAAAGTGGGCATGTATTCATATTTATCTGCTTTGCAGACTTTACATCAGTAAATCATTACAAAAAGTGTCCAGTGAGTGTTTCTTACAGTTGAACTCTGTCTTTCTGACCTAGTCCTTTATAAACTTTTCTGTGATCAGCTTTGATTTTTGTAAGATTTTCCCCCACCCTTTGGCTTTTTAGGTTTCATAGTACTTTTTTTGTCTGATTAACATTTTTTGTGATATCCTAGCAGAACTACATCTGTCTGATCTTGGATTTGAGTTTTCCAGTATTTCTGTAACTTTTTGGCTTGTGATTGGAATTTCATAATTGTTCTTTGTTTCTCTAGCTGTATATTTTGTTAATACTGTTTAATTTCTTCCTTAGCTTAAGCTATGGAGGAGGACATTCATCACATTCAGAAACAGACCTTCACAGACAGACATACACAGCTTCTCATCAGCTTCCTGGATACTCAACTACACAACATCCTGCTGGTAACTGTCCACATCATGAGAATATTGCTTAAATAGCTACAGAGGGAAAAAAAACCCCTGTAATTTAGATTAAAGTTAATGAATTTTATAATCGAAGGGAATTTGTCATATAAGTGGTGGCAACTGGTATTAGGAAAGCTGAGTATGTAGCAGAAAGTTAACAGTTGTTAGCTTTTATCAAAATGTCCTAAGTAGAAAGGAAAATAGAAAGGCAGGTTATGCTTGGTATCTTGTTTTGTGAAAAAGCTGCACTTGTTCTTTAAAATACAGCTTTTCAGGATTTGGCCTACGCGTAAGGGCCAAGCGCTGTGTGCCTCTGAGCCAGCGGCAGAAATGCTGCCAGCTCCTCCAGACTAAAGCAAACAGCAGAACTGATGCGAGCTGGAACACGCTGCTGCTGCTACTTCCATGTGCACGCTGAGACAGTGCTGGGGAAAAGTTAAAATTAATTTAAAATGTAGCAGTGGGTTAGGCTGTGTGACATCTGCAGTGGGATCTGTCTTTGATCCTAATGATATCCTGTCTCTGTGCCAGAAGAACACGGGGCTTGACCTTCCTGCTCACTTTGCAACCCAGTTCCCAAAGAAAGGTGTTTGAGCTCATGTGCTGACTGGAGTCTGTAGTCTCCTGGCCAGGTCCTTGATCAGGATGATGGAGGGTCAGAATTGCAGTCTTGACATAATCTCAGTTACAACTCTGGATCTCACCAGTGCTTCCCACTGAGCCCCCTGCTATTGAAAGGCCTGACCTATGGGAAACACATAAAGGTGTTAGTTGAAACAGGGAATGCAACCAAAACCCCTTTTCATGTGCCAGTCCTATGGATGTGTCCAAACTTCCATAAGCTGCCCAAAAGGGGAGAAAGTGAATATGGAAAAGTTGAACACATTTCAGGAGGAATTCTGAATGTTTAACCAGGTGAAACTAGAACAGTGAATCTTCAAATAAAAGAAGAATTTTACTGGTGTACCTAAATATTGTTTGAAGCATCATATTTGACATACATTTAATAATAGGTTTTAAAATGTATACTGAAGTTCCAATTTACAGTTGTACCACTGCATAACAGTTAAACACAGACAGATCAATGTACTTTAACAATGCTAATATTTCATAGGATGGGGGTGAATTATGAACGTATATCCTTGTTAGTTGATTTTGCTTCTTTGAGGTTCATCTGAATTATCTGTTTTGTTTCATTTCCCTCCACTATCATCTAGGTCTTTCAGGAATATTTGATACCAGTATGCACAGTGCTGGAGGTAACACTAAGGAAACTTCTTCAGTTATGAATTTTCTCTCTGCTATCGAGTCTCGTACTGCTCAGGCAGTCTCTTCGGGATCTACCCTTTTACCACAATTCAGGGCTCCTTCCTGGCAGACAGGTGAAAATTTTCTCTTGAAATAAAATTTTGTCACTGTTATATTGAATGTTTGGAAGGCTTTAAAACAAAAATATTCTGACTAACTGAAAAGGCTGCATGTTTTCTACCTCTTATACATCTCAATATTTAAAAATATCAAAATCAGTGAAATTGCATTAGCATAAGATTTATATGAGCAGACGTTCTGGCTGTTTAGAAGGAATTCAGATGCACAGGATATTATTTTGTCTAATGAGTGAAATTTATTCTCCCAGCTTTGTTTGGAACTAGTCTCACTATCACTATAAGCATGTTCAGGCACACTACCTGTACATCCTAGCAAACCATTCATTCTCAAACTCTGTTCCCTGTGATAGTTCTTCTGTGATATTAGTGCTAAGAGTCTGTGGGTAGCTTTGGCCCCTTTGTACACGGAAGTAATGAGCAAGGTGTTCTCAAAAAGAAGGTCTGAAGTGCATGTCACATAGAAATAAGGGATCTAATTTACAACTAAACAAATGTGCCATCTCTTTTGGCAGACTGACTGCCTTCCATAAACCTCCCCCATCTGTCAAGCCTTCTGTGCAGAGCAGGAAACTGCAGATTTTGAGCTCACTGTAGACAGTCACACCAAGATAAGTGTTGCTACTGCATCTGTGGGTAGCTTTGAGTTCTGGTTAATCTTATGGAGTGATTGTGCAGCTGTGCAGTGCAGGATCTGTTCACTGATCTGACAGAAAACGTTTGAGTGGCTTTTTTCCTTTGGTGGGATGGTTTTCTTCTGTATCAGCAGGCTGATCTGTGTCTCAGTGCAGCTGTATGATTGCTGTTCTGATTTGGGGAGGAGGCACAAGGTAGCAAGAGTGGAACAGTCCTTTTGTTGACAGTTTGCACTCGTTCTGTTAAGGGTAATGTGCAGCTGCATTCTGTGAAGAGCTACTCAAAAAGTTAAGAATAGAGACTGTGGCTTTTAACTCAGCATTGACAACAGCAGATATGTGGGAGCACAGATGAAGATGTACACTGTTAATCTGGCAAACAATCTTAATATAAATCAGTTATGAGTTTAGAGTTATGATGACCCATCCTCACCTCAGAATGTCAGCTGGGAAGAAATCTTTTTTTCTCTTCGTCCTAGCATTTTCTCCATTGCAGCCTGCCTAACAGTGAATTGTGAAGAATGGGGAGACATGCTGTTTGGGTTTGATGTTGGTACCAGTGATTGAGAGACTTCTCAGTACTCATTACTAAGAACTCATCAGTAAGCCCATTTTTCAATATTACCAGTTCTCTGAGCTTTTTGTTGTCCTTTAATACTTTTGCTGCTTTTCTGTAACCCTCGATCCTCCCAGGTGTCTTTTGAGAGCTTTGTCTTCTACAAACTCTTTTGATGAGGGAAAGCAAGAGCTCTTCACTCTGCAAGGTGACCTTTTTTTAGAAGGGTTTCTTACTTTGGGGTTTTCTCCAAACCCCGCAACTGCTGATTTTGGGGGAAAAAGAACATTGTTTTTGTTAGATTTGTCCTTCCAAGTGCTCCTTTCATCTGTGGGTTGTGTTACCAGTGTTCTGATTTCTTAGGGCAGTGAGGGTGTGTCTGTTCACGCAGCTTAGTACCTTTGCCATACGTTTTGTCTGCTCCTCAACAAATACTAAAATATGAAACCCAGCAGTTCTACCATACTAGTGCTCCTGTGACTGGCTCTTGTCTGATTTAAGAAGTTATGGGTGTAGTTGGAAGGGTTTTGATTTATGGAAGAGAAAGGAAAAATACAGGTTAGATGAGAAATGAACATCTGCAGTTAAAACAGGTTTAAATTCTTCCCCTTCTTTGATGCTTCTGGATGGCCCTACCTTTTTGTTAGCAGTAGGGATCAGTAAAAGAGAACCCAGTTGTACATGATGTTGCAGTTTTTTAGAATGGGGGAAAAAGTGCAATAAAACACTGTTTATGCTTTCTTACTCAGAAAGACCTTATTGTTGACTAAGGAAAAATACCTTGGCATTCCCTCACTATCACATCTCTTCCTATCAGTTTGTCTTGGACTGAAAGGGAGAAACAAAGAATTTATTTCTCAGCTTCACCTGAAACTTCAAAAGCAATTGTATGATTAAATTGCAATCAGCTTTAGAAGACTTACTGCGTTGTAAAAGGAAATATTTTTTTAACTGAAGTGTTTGTTTCAAAACAAGCTTTATTTGCTGAGAGTTTTTATTTATTCTTAAATGATGCAAAGCTAAAAACTGTTTTAAGTATGCAGGAAGAACTGAAAAAGGTCAAATCATTCCACTGATTTTAATTTTTTCTGATTTGCATACCTTGGTAAATTTCCCAGTGGAAACTGATTCCTTTACAAGAATTTTAAGCCTCTCTCTGGAATAAACTTACCTTCTTCGCTTTTCTTGGTAGACTTTGGAAATAGTACACAAACTTCACCAGTTGCCTGCAAGTTACAGGGTGAAAAGCACTGAATGATATGGATCACTGCTCTAAGCCTCAAAGCTTCCAAGAGAATTTCACACTCCTATTTCAGCTGGAGTAGTGTATTCTGGTGAGAAATCTTGTTTAAGCCAGGATGTCATACCAATGGCTGGATGGAAATAAGTGATATACTTTTCAGTTGGATAGTTGCTATTGCACCGTACAGATAATTGCTGTCTGTGGATATTTTGGACTCTCACTTCAGAAAGCATACAAATCATATTTATTGCTTGTACTGAAAATCAAACCCCTCCTTTAAGAAAATGAATTGCAGGGTGTGTAGACCATTAGCTATTTCACTGTATGCTCTGAAATGTTTCCCATAAAGTGAGTTATAAAATTATTGGTGAGGGTAAATCCAGGAGATGGGATTGCTTCTTAGAATGTGTGTGTATTACAACTGCTAAGGTGTAATTTTGCCTTTTTACTGTTTATTAAAGGTGGCCAGGGCTTTTGATCCGTTTACTCTAACCTTCTTTTTAAACTGAAGTAAAAACTAATAAAGAGGCCTTCAATTTCAAAGCAGAATTAATCTTGCATAATTTTTTTATCAACAGTTTGCATGTTAAGGATATGAGTTTTTCCCTTGGCAATTCACTGAGGGTATAGAGTTTGGCATTTTTAAAAAACTCTGCACCTCCATTTTGAAAATTGCCCACAATAAGTGCCTCCCTATGTATGTTTGGGTTTTTTAAAAGGGTGGTGATTTTAAAGAACATTATATTTGTAAATGCTGTAAGAGCTTGCACTTAAATGACTTACAGAAATGCAGAGCGTGGTAACTTGTAAAGCTCCCTTATGCTCCTTTTTCCTTCTTGTTTTGTTTTTGTTTTTTCCAGGTATGCATTCCTCGACAGCCACAGAACTATTTGTTACTGGAGCTTTGCCAGCCTCTGGAACATTTCCACCAACCTCTGCTTTGTCAGCGTATCAGCATCCCAACACCTTCAGCAGCAGAAACTTTGCTACTACCCCTTCTCTTACTCTTCAAGATGCTACTTTCAGTGCTACATCGAACGGTCTCTTAACTACCCACGATCCTTTATTACAGATTAAAACGTCGCAAGGCACTGTTCCAACTGCTTTGACGTTCGAGCGCCTGGGCAGCTCTGTTCTGAGTACCAGTGTACCCCCTCAGTCATCAACATATCGTTCTGCTCAAGAATCTGCGCCCCATCTTTTGCAACCTCAGTTTAGTTTGTTGCCTTCGACCCTTGGAGGAGCTCAGCAGGTGTCTCAGGCCTATAGCACATCTGTCTTCACTGGTTCCACTGCTTCCATGGATAGAGCACTTCAGCGAGAATGTAGTGTTATTAAACACCACCAGCGGCCTTCAAGTACTCAGTCTGTCCAGCCTCAACTGACTGTTTCACAGCATTCCTTACACAGCTATTTAACAAGTACAAGTGGAGTTAACTTTCAGGATACATCTAGGCACTCAGCATTATCCTGCAGTCCTGTTGGAGATGTTACTCAGGTGAGCAATGGAGGACCACAGCAGAAGACCTCTCAAGTCACAGTGGAACTTGCTCAGTCATACACATCTGCAATTCCATCACCTGGTTTTCCATCTGCTTCCCCAGCAAAAGTGAAAAACTGTTCCATGAAGCAGCCTCCGAGGTCAACAAAGACCCCCAAGCCTCAAAGTGTAGCTCCCACTGTGCAGACACAAAGCTATGCCAAAACTGCACAAAACCAGAGTTCTGTCATTACAGGCCAAGCACAGATCTATTCTACAGCACAGCTCCCCAGCCTTTTGTCGGTCAGTCAATCCCAAAACTATGTTTCATGCCAGGCTCAGAATGTGCCACCTGTCAGCCACTCACAGGATTTCTCATCCAGCAAGGTTGAGAAGCTGCCCTCACTGTATAAAACATTGACTTTTTCTGGGCAATCACAAGCTATTACTTCTGACAGTCAGACTCTAAATTACTCCTCAGAGGAACAGGTATTGACCTCAGTTCCAAATGAGAACTACTCTGGGCAAATGAGGGAACTTTCTTCAGTCAGCCAAGCTCAGAGCTACTCTTCTAGTCACTCTCAGGGTTTATCTCCAGTTACCCAGTCCCAAGTTAATTTTTCATCTCAATCACAAGTTTTAGCAGCTGTTAGTCCTTCAGAAAGCTATTCTTCAGGGCAGTCTTTAACATTAACGTCGCCTTCTCTTTCTTTTAATGCCTCTCCTCGGGTACAAACTCTTCCAGCCACGAGTCCTAATCAAAGCTATATTTCTTTGCATTCTTCTCAGAACTCTCAGTCACAAGAATCCTCCTCTCCGCAGTCGCAAAAGTTTTTGCCATCTGTCCAGTCTCCTTTTGCATCCCCAGCTCATTCCCAGACACTGCAGAACAACAGACCTTCCTCAGAAACAAAGTCCTATGTTAAAAGGAAGTCTGACTCTAACTTGTATGCCTCGTCAAAACAGGAGGAGGAATTATCAATGCAGGATATGCAGGCCTTGCAACAGCAAGCTACTCTTGAATCTTCCACTCAAAGCCTAACTGAGGAGGAGATCAGTGCTCAGGATGCATCCTATAGGGTCTCAAAAGCAAATGACAGATACTCTCAAAGTGTAATCAGAAGCAACTCTCGTCTTGAAGATCAAGTTGTTGGACTTACTCTTCAAGGAGCAAAAAAAGATGAACGAATGGTCAGTTCCGTGGAACAGCTTTCCCAACACATTGGCCATATCACCAGCCTAAGCCATGATATCAAAAAGACAGCTAATTTAATGCGAACAACACAGGTAACTGTGAGTGCTAAGGAGCTAAACCAACAGCATTCTCTTATGCATAAGGTACATGAAAGTAAAGCTCAAGAGCAGCAGGGCCAAGTCATTAGCACTCCACCGCAGGTTCAGCCTCATGCTTTAAGACATGGTCATCAGCTGTGTTTGCCCAGTGCACAGGTACTGCTGGAGTCAACCTGTGACTTGCAGATTCTTCACCAGTCAATCCTGCAGTCGGGTTTAGGACAAGCAAAGGCATCACCGCAAGTGCAAAGAATACAGAGTCCTCAGCAGGTGACGCATCCATTCCTTCAGATGGATGGTCACATTGTTCAAAGTAATGGGGGTCATTCTCAGCAACAGCTTCATAGTCAGAATTCAGAAGTAATGAAAATGGACATTTCTGAGTCTTCAAAACCACTACAGCAGCATTTGTCAGCAAAAGATCATTTTACTCAGACAAATCAACATGATTCAAAAAATCAATTTGTTTCTCTTAGTTCAATATGCTTCCCAGAATCTATACTTCTCAGCGACGAGAGGAATATATTATCTAACGTGGACGACATCTTAGCAGCAACAGCAGCAGCCTGTGGAGTGACACCATCTGACTTTGCCAAATCAGCTTCTAATGAAGAGGAAATCCAAACTGTTGAAAACAGTGAGGAGTCTAAAACACAGTTCCGATCACTGGATTCCAGACATGTGTCTTCTGTTTTCAGTGCTTCACCTACTGTAGTTGGAAAGCCAGCAAGCAGAAATAATATTTCTCTCAATGGAGGCCAAATTACTCTAAATCTTACCGCAGTGTCAGCAATACAGACAAAAACTGTGAACCTGGATCAACAACACATTGAAACTTCTGATCAAGGTGTACCAACAAGAATGACCTCTCCCACCCTTGGTCCTGGTCAAGAAGAGCAAGAGGCTGTTCGGGTTAAGAAACAATCTAGCATCAGTCACGAGTCTGAAGAAGATAATGATGCTTCTGTTGATGGTACACTGAATGCAAGAGACACAGAGTTTGTTTCAAGTGGTAGGAGCCTAAGTGAGGAAAGCGCTGCTTCAGAGAATGATTTTAATATGGGTGGTGATGATGGTACAGCAGCAGGTAACCAGGCAAAGGTTCCGTTGCAGCCGCTCTCTGTGCCCCAAAGTGCAGATGGAGCCATTAATAGAACTGAAGAAGAATGCCAAGATTTAACTCAAGGGAACCTTCAGAAGAAAAAAAGCAAAGGAAAAAGCCAAAACAAAAATGCTGCAGAAGATGACAGTGCAATTCAGAAACAGGTAAAAAGAAGTGGACAGTGTAAACGTCAAAACTCGAGAGGAAATGATTCATGTTTCACATACTCTTCTCCTGTTTCTGAAAGTTGTTACGATACTTACCAACATCAGGAAAGAATGAGGCAAAAAATTAAAGAAGTTGAAGAAAAACAGCCTGAAGTCAAAACAGGATTTATTGCATCTTTTTTAGACTTTCTAAAGTCTGGGCCTAGGCAACAGTTTTCCACTCCAGCTGTACGAATGCCAAACAGGACTAGGAGACCAGTCACACAAATAGTTCGTGCCCCTTGCCTGCAGCCCTCTGCAAAGCCTCAGCCAGCAGCAGCAACACCTGTGGCTGCTGAGGTCAGTGGAGAAAGTCCAACCAAAAAAGCTGATGAAGATCTTAAGAAAAATTTAGAAACGCTGCCTTCATTTTCTTCTGATGAAGATGATTCTGTGGGTGGTAACCATGATCTTCAAAAGAGTATCTCTACTGCATTGTCAGCCCTGGATGATACATCTGACAAAAAGATCAAATCAGGTAAAATGGTTACTTTAAGTGTATATATTGAAGGAGATTTTTGTAGCTGATGGGGGAAAAAAAAGGATAGTTTCACCTGTCTTCGGGTAAAGGTTTTGATTTGGTTTGGTTTTGGCCACAATTAAGAGTTTTGTTCGAAAGGTATATTGACTATGGACTAAACTAGTGTTTTCCACAATTAGAATATATGTAAATAAACCTTTTCATGCTACTTAAGTAGGACTAATGCCAAAAAGTTATTTTAGCCTGGAGTTGGAATAATGTGTGTGTTCTCTTTGATTCTGGCTTAGAACACTAAATATGATTTTCATCTGGGAACCTGAACAAAACATAATGGTTTTCAGATGTTCTCAACCCATTTTTAAAAAATCCTAGCAAGAGAATGTATTAATAATTGCCATCAGCAGGTGATAAGTTCTTGCTAGGTAAACATGCATTTTCTGTGATGATGAAGTTGCACTGAATATGTGTATGAACCAACTTTTGCACATGTAAACTGCAGTGGTTTGGCTGCGCTGGTGCAAGGTGGGAGTCATTTGAGCCACACTGATCAGGAGTGTTGGAGCTCCGTGTGTGTTGATAGGTTGCTAGCAAAAGAGCAAAATCTGTGAAGGATTGGTTTGGGCAGGGAGGGGCTGGCAGCAACCACTGATCACAGTAGTAATTAGTTTTCACACACTTTTCAGTTTCACTTGTGTCACATCCATGTCCAGAGCTTTTGATGCTACCTTGTTTTGGAGTATTTTCAACATACGGAATGTTTTTGCCTAGACAGGTCTCTTCAGTAAAGATTTTTTTTTCCCCTCTGGTAAGCAACTAGAAACTACCCATCCAATCACATAACTGTACTAATTCCAGAGAAATACCATTGTCTTCCAAAATAATCACAGGAAGAAAATGAAACATTTCTTTAACTCTTCTCAGGATTCAGAACCCATGACCCGTAAGCTGATTCTTAACAAGAGAGAATGAAGTAATGGTTTCCCTTTTTAGATTAAAGGAGAGAGGGAGATTTTTTTCTCTAGGTGTGACATGATTTCTGAACAATACATAGCAAAATTAAACTTAAATTGTAATAATCACCTAAGATACTGGAAAAATATTGCGGAATATGTGATATGCTAAACAATAATTCATCTTAATTACTATTCTGGGTTTTTTTCTGTGGATATTTCTATGTAATTATGTTAAGTGCATGCATTTTAAAAAGGCTGCTACAGAGGATGAAGTTCCTTCTGTGGCTTTCAGTTGAATATATATTTCAAACAAGAAAGCAGTGACTGTTTTTCTTCCCAGAAAGCTGACATGTGGACAGTGCCATGGTGTGAGCCTCTTGCTGAAGTTTGTTAATTTTAATAAGCCATTTCTGTGTACAATGTCCAAAGAAATATTTCAAATGGGTTTTTTGTTGGCTGGGCATTTCCATTAGTGTTTTATTTGCAGTGATTTCTTTTACAATGTTATTGTATCTTCTTTATTATCCATAAGGATGTAATATTTATATCACCAGTTTCTTGAATTCACCTTCTTGTTTTGTGACAATGCAAGACTGTTTGTACCTTGTACAAGGTGCTTAGTAATGACATATTTCTTTCTTTCTCAATGGTGTTTTGCAGGTTTTCTAGTAATTCCCTGTTCTGTCTGTTTTTGCAAATAAGTATAGACAGACAAATATTAAAACATAGACTTTTGTTGATAGTATTAAGTAGTACATGTACCTTTATCTGCTGTTCTGACAAATACGTAAATATACCTGGGCAACTAATAATGGTGTGTCTAATTAGAGCTGTCAGAGCTCTCACTGAAGAAACAGAACATACTTGCAGTAATGTAAGGTGATGTATCTGGAAGAATACATTTCACATTTCAAATTAACAATTTTACTGAGTGGATTTAATGAATCCCCACTTATCTGGTATATAGCTTTTGTATTGACACATTAATTTGACATTTAAATAATTTGTTTGGAGTCATTTTTGTTAAAATATGCTACATTATCTTTTTTATGGTTTTTCAAGTGAAAAAGTCAACAATTAGCAGCGATTGTATCAAAACTGTAAAGTGGTTATCTTAAGTTTCGTAAGTGATATAATCAATTGTGTTATAGTTACTATAACTTGATTTCTTTTAGATCAGCAAGTCAGTGTTAAAACTAATATGTGTACAAGACTGTAAAGTAATATCTAAAAAGAATTCTAATTTTTTTCAGGTGGGAAAGAATAATTTTGAAAGGTGGGACTTTTCTTTGGCTCTTTGGAACAGAGGAGGAAAAGAATGTTCTTTTCCCTTCTTTGTTTTGTATCATCAGTTCTCATTGCTCACCTCTGTTAATATTAAAAATGATTAGGCTATTGCCCAAGTTTTAATCTGGAACTTCGAGTTACATTATCACAAGATATAAATGATAAACGTCCAAAAGTCACACAAAATATTTTCATATTTCATGTGTATTTCTCTTTCTGTATTCCGATTTAAAAAGACTTAGCAGCAGATAACAAGATTCAGTGTTGTAACCTTTACTGTTGTATTTGCTTATTGTCACAAAGTACAACAGTATTACCTGGTGATTATGTCCGTAACTATCAAATTGTTTCCTAAAGCATTCAGCTTTGTTCATTCCAGATGCTAACAGATGCAGCAGTTTAATACAAACAGAGGTATATTAGCTACAGTATTTTGGTTTTGTTTAAGATTTAGTTGTGGTCAAGATCCTGCTTCTATTTTAACTCCTAGAACAGGTGTTTTTCCTAGAATAGTTGCTTTTAATATAAATTGTAACAGAAAAGAAGAAAAATCTAGTTCCATATTACATTGCTAATCCTTGATAATTTAACTAAAATTTGGATCTTTTCTTCAGAAACTGAAAAAGTGACAGTTGTTACTGCTGCTGCCACCACCACCGCTGCCGTAATAAAGCAGGAATCTCCACAGACAACTGCTGCTGTAGGCAACGTGCAGGAGAAAATGAATCCAGCTGACCCCTTAAAAGTAGCTCAACAGGATGCTGTGACTTCAGAGCAGTTGGCAAAAATACAGGAGACTGTTGCAATAGAAGGATGTACTGATGAGGAGAATATGGACAGTGAAGGAGAGGGAATGTACAGAGAACGTGATGAATTTGTAGTGAAGATTGAAGATATAGAGACACTCAAGGTAATCTGAATATTTGCTGGGGGGGAAACACATCACAGAAACCCCTGCGTATGAATTCAGCCTCAAGAAACTACCAGAAGAGGAACGGCTGCAGATTAGTTTTCTCTTTCTATTCTAATATTCCCTGATTGCTGCCAAAATGCCTTAAAGGTGTCTTTCTAGTGCAGATTACAAACATGTTTTGAATGTACATGACCCATTTTATGCTGCACACATAATAAAGTAAATCTGTGTGCTGGTAACCTCTGTTAGAACTTGGAATTACGTATTTTAGTATTAAAAAGCATAAAATTTTCACAGGCAGTTGACTACTTTTTTTTTTATAAGATAGGAATAGACTTTCAAGTGTAACTTTGCAAAAGAACTTGAATGGAATTGGCTTCTCGTTTTCTGTAAGAAGTTCTGCTTGGTATTTCAACAAGAAATGTCTTCCATAAGCAATCAGTACAACTCTTCACATGAGTTTATGTGAATTTCCTTGTTGTCTTTGATATTTTGTTTTGGTTTGGTGTTGTTGCTTCACCATTTTAATTCTTCTGCATGTTTACCTTTCCTTTTGTGGCTATCATAGCCAGCAATATTCTGACTGTTAGAAAATTTCTAGTATTTTTGATTACTTGTCTGTGTGTTCATTCTGTCAAGCTGCAGTTTTAAATTAGGTAACGTAGCTTTGTCACATAAGACAAGTGTTATCAGTTTGAAATACTCCCTTGTCACTTATAAGATGGATTAAGGTATGTTAGGAGATATTTTGAATTTTAAGTTTGTTAGTTGAAGAGTCATGAAAAAGTAATCATTATTTGACTACATTTTCCAAAAAGAGTTTATTTGAGTTAGTAGTTTGTTTTGTAG
Source organism: Rhagologus leucostigma (assembly GCA_013397725.1). Classification (NCBI taxonomy): domain Eukaryota; kingdom Metazoa; phylum Chordata; class Aves; order Passeriformes; genus Rhagologus; species Rhagologus leucostigma. The sequence goes on from VZTD01003609.1 coordinate 378,541, forward strand.
GATCTACAGAGAATTCTCATTAAAGCTGATAATTACAAACTTGCCTTGATGCAAACAGGACTTAATAACTGTGGTTTTGGAATTTTAAATTACTTATTTAAATTTTATTCTTGGGTAATTTCCTCAAAAAACGTGGTGCACAAACACATTTCTGGAAGAAAAATAAACACTGTTTTTAGCAAATAATTTTATGTTTTCCAGGTTGCTTTGCAAACAGGAAAAGAGCCCCCAGCTATCTGGAAAGTACAGAAGGCTTTATTGCAAAAGTTTGTTCCTGAAGTGCGTGACGGACACAGAGAGTTTGCTGCTACTAACAGTGTGAGTCTTAAAAATTCCTTGGGAAGCGTCATGGGAGCTGGTTTCCTTCATGGAAGTCTAGGAAACGAAACAGAATGGGATTGTGACATACATTCTTAGCAATCATCCTAGAGGGGGGAGAACCCTCCGACTCAAACTCTTCCTAAATACATCCATGGACTGACTTTTTGCTTTCCAGTGCGGGTTCTTTGGTATCGTTTTGGCTGTGTGAGGGAACAAGTTATTTTCCTAACCAGAATAAAGTCAGTGGAAACAGGCTTGTGAACCAACTGCTTTCTGCAGTAGGAGTGATACAGAGAGGATAGTTTTTAACAAGCAGCCTTTTGCCAGGCAGATAATGCTTTTGGAATAACGCATGTGGAGAATAAAATAAACTGAGAAAAAGAAGCCCAAAGTACCTCCTCTTACCTTATTGTCTTCAGTTTTAATTATTATCTGGAAATCTGATGGAGAATTTTTCTTAAATTATAAATGCTGTGGAGTGGCTTATCTCTGTATGTAAACATGGGACGGTTTAAACTGACTTTTTTCTTTAGTATTGGAATTTTTACTTGTTAAACTGACAAATTTTGCTTAATAGAAACGCTTGTGGTGTGGTTTTGTTTTTTTTCTTTTAGTATCTTGGGTACTTTGGGGATGCAAAAACGAAATACAAACGAGTGTATGTGAAGTTTGTAGAAAATGCAAACAAAAAGGAATATGTCAGAGTATGCTCAAAAAAACCACGAATCAAGCCTGTCCAGTCAGCAAGGTATTTTCTTTCAATTTGTTTTCCATTTTGTCGTATTGTTTTCATATTAAGAACACACCTATTGAAATAAACAGGAGTTATAACTTTGAAGTATGTTAATTGTGCTTTAATATGGAAACTGAGAACTGTCTGGTTTGCTTTAAGAAATCAAATATAAATTACTGCCTTGTCTTCCCTACTCTATTCTGTTCCATAATCAGTTATTTTGGAGATGTTAGGGCTCTACATGCTATTTCTGTGTCATCCTTTGCCATGCAAGCCTGCCAGTGTAGTGATTTTAATTTTCTGTGTATTGTTTTCTCTTGTCCTGTGGACTTTGCTAGTTAGGTAGTTTTTTCTGGATTGCTTTAATGACCGTTCTGTCCCAGTATAGTAGAAGTACCATGCTTTCTTCTCAATCCTGGAAAGTTAATTTAAAAACAGATGTTCATTACAATGCTCTTCATTCAGGAAAACACTGGAGGTTTAAGTCTAGTTTGCTCTCAAAGAAAGCAGTGCCATCAGATAAACAATTTTATGAAATAATCCTGATCTACTTAAAAGTACCTAGGATTTTGATGCTCCTTTTTTCTTGGGCTATGGAAGACTGTTCCAGAACCTGTTCTTCCGATGCTCTGAAGCAATCCCCTCTTTTAACAAAACATGATTGTGATTAGCTTTTTATGGATATGCTGTTCTCTCAACACTGCTTTTGGCTTTTCTTTCTGTTTATACTGCATGTTGTATTTATGGAGAAATCAGTCAGATCCCACCTCTCTCTGTGTTTCAGTGAGCTGCATTAAGCAAGGTCTTTCAGCTTCCTTGTTTGGGGCAGACTTTCAGTTCCTCTCATCCTTCTACTATCTGTTGTCTCCATCCATTTTGGTTTGAAATCTTCATTTCTGACAGATATCTAGAATTATTCTCAGTGTTCCAGAAGATACTGACAGTGTTTCTTCTGTACATTCCACTGCTTTCCCATCCTGACAAAACTCTTCTCTAGCACTTCCCAGGGCTGTATTTCCTGCCTTGCTCTCAAAACTGTAGTGCTTTATTAGGCCTAAAGTACAGAACTTTGTATTTCTGATATTAACATTCCTGTTTGTTTTCCTGGTTTGAGTGGTGGGAAAACAGAGGAGTTGTCTGGTCAAGTATTATATCAAAAATATAGTAGTATGTACAGTGTGTATGATCTAATTCGCAGTTACAGGTGACAGTGAAATAAGTGTCTGTAATCAGTGGGGAGTATATTCTGGTTAAATAAGATTATAGGTATTTTATTATTGCCAAAACTTGTGTGGTAATTATTTTCATAAAAATTCTCTTCATCATATTGCAGGACTATTCATTGCAAACCTAGTAATAGCAACATCAAACCCCCTGATCCACCAACACCAAAACCAACAGCAACAAAAGTCTCTTCTGTGAAACCCAAAGCTAAACAGCCAAAGGTAAAGGCTGAACCACCACCAAAGAAAAGGAAAAAGTGGAAAGAAGAATTTTCATCTTCCCAGTCTGATTCTTCACCTGAGGCCCAGAGTGAAGAAGATGGTGAGTGAGATACCATTGCTGGCACCTAGGCCCATTTGAACTCAACTGAGAAGAGTATTACAAAATAACATTGTTTGATCTTGCACATTTTTCTGTACAAGCCTCAGAAAGAAAGAAAATATAAAATCCAACAGTGCCGTGCAAAATGAGTTTCTTAAAATTTTTTACTTGCTGTTGGTGTATAAGCAAATGTGTACAATCAAAGTTATTTCAAATGTAGTTTATCTGCATAAATACATGTTTTACTACTTGCTGTCTGTGAAGGGTACCACTGTAGGAGGAGAAGCTGATTTGATTTTTGAATACATCTTAAGAATGAGATTCTTCATTAGTTTTCCATTGCAACTGCATGTCGTGTCTAAAATAACATTCCTGTAATGTTTGCCTGCATGCAGATGTGGGCAGAATTCAGATGCTGCTGTTGTTTTTTCAGAACCCAAGGAGAAAAAGCAGTCGACTTTTTGGCTGCTTCATTGCTTGTCTGAATGCCAGCTGTTCAAATGTAGCCTGCTGAGCAGATTTGCTGTTAGGACATTTACAGAACATTGAGATTCAATGTTTGCAGGAATTCTCCAGAAGAGAAAGGGATTTCTGAAGTTTACAGTGTTTATAGGGGTTACCTGTGGTGGCAGATTTACAGTGCAGGGTTCTTTTTGTTTATTTCCTGTATGTTTGAAGCAAAGCTGTGTATTACTCACACTTTATTATTGCTGCATTTCTAAAGCATCCTGGTGACTTTTAAATATAGATAAACTATCACTGATGTACTGGAACACTGCCTCTGTGAGGACAGCACCTTTAAAATATTTTTCAAGCAAACTTGCCCAAGTAACACTCCATATTTAAGACCTCAAGTAACCTGGTGATTACAGTCATCCCTGAGGAAGCTTAACTGCCTTGCTGGCTGAATCACTGCAAATCACTGCTCCTGGTGTCAGACATAGAGCTATAAAAAGCTCCAGAATGCTTACTAGTACTGATGACTACTCCACGTGCATGTTAAAATTGCTGTCTATGAAGAAATAACAGCTTCCTCAGAGTAAGCACAAATATGCCTACATTGCTTCACTGATAAAAATTTTTTTTGGCTTTTTTTTTGTGGGTTGAAAAATTAGGTGTGATTGACTTCGGTGGTATGCAGGCTCCTAAGTGACATTAGTACTCTCAAATTCTTTTTCCTGTTGGATGACTTCAAATTTTGCAGTTTTGGGAGGTACTTGCATTGACTTGAAACCTGCTCTTGGGGCACTTTGCTTAACTGAAGTTATTAATGATCCTTTTTCTCTAAACTTTCATCTACAATAATAGAAAAATGTTTAGATTCCTTAAAATATAATCTAAATTTTTAACTAAATCTAATTTAAAAAGTCGAACCATTTGTATTATGTTTGGTGTCTGGCCCTGGTTTTGACATGTAAGTAGTTTATTGCTATTGACTGCACTGAGTTTTAATCCCTTGGGGTACCAGTAGGGGTCACTTGTGTTTTAAGAGAGAAACCTTCAGTTTTGAAAAGCACGAACATTTTTAGGATATTGAAGGAAAAAATCCTTCTATCCTGTTTACTTTTCAGAGGTTGTACCTCCAGCTCCACTTGTTACTCGCTTTTTGAATACAAGAGCTATGAAAGAGACTTTCAAGAGCTACATGGAGTTGCTTGTTAGCATTGCCTTGGATCCAGACACAATGCAAGCCTTGGAAAAGAGCAATGGTACAGTATGTTTAACGTTTGTGTGTTCTTACTAGATTTTAAGGTTATTAATCAGTAAAGAAAGTGTTTTTTTAAAAAAATCCACAAACCTAACAAAATTCTAGTTACTTAACCTCATCTGGAGAATCTACACGTTATTTGTGTTTATGTATTTTTGCATTCTCTTTGAATAATGAAAGTAATTTGGAAATACTGTTTTATCAGCTTTGCTGCATTAGAATTTTGCTGTGAATGTCAGAATAGAGCTCTTTGTTCCTGCAGTTACTATACTTCAAATTTTAGCAAACATTTATTTAAAATTACAGTTTCAAGTGTGTTTGCTTTCTTATGAAGAAGTAGGCTTATAACTATAAGTAGTTATGATTCCTCCTACTATTAAGAATTCTGCTTTTTAAACTCTGAAATCTTAAAATTCAGATCAAATAAAATTATATTAATGCACACTTTTTCTTTGAAGACAAAATATTTGGATTTGTTTACCCTAATAGACTCCAGAGTACAAGTCAAAACTCCTATTTCTCAAAATTTAGTAAAACACTCATGTACAAAGATAAAGGTTCCAAAAGAGAAATTGTTTCATGTATTATTTAGTTGCAAGCTGTTGTTTTGTACTATTTTCTGATTGCCTGTGTTTAAAAAAAATCTTTTCTAGCCTTTCCTTTCCTGCCTCTCCTGATTTGTTCTGAGTGCACATTAGTGCACACTTACCTCAAGATTTCAGACCCATGCATTATGTCAGTAGTCCCACTCAAATCAAAGTAATTGACTTTATAAATAAAAGGCTTCATACTGAGCTGTAAGTTTTCATTCCTGGCCACATGCCTATGTTCAGCTGTATATTGTGCAATTCACAGTGGTTTATCAGATAACTTTTATCAGTAAGCACTTTCCTCAATTTTTTTTTTTTTATAAATGCCAGCAGGACCATTTCTTGTAAAATGGAATAACAAATGTCAAAACCACATACTTGTCTTCGTAAAACTGCCAGTTGTATTGCACAGAAGAGGATTATCTAGGAAATTGTGTAAAATTGTCTCTAAAATTTATGCTCTGTATTGTTCTATCTTAATATTTCCTTGCAGCAAAAGAAAGTCAGAGAAGGAGCAGGATTGCAGTCAGCAATTAAACTTCAAACTATCTAGACCAGCTTAGTGGGCTGATCAAAAGAAAAAAAAAAAGATTTTTCTGTCACATTTAAAATTAGATTATGTGCCAATTACTTTATTTTTTTACTTTCCACATTGTATATTAATAGGTCAAAGTATAGATTGAATATGAATCTCATTATTGTGTGTCTCTTAATAATCAACTGCTGTGGGTTTTTAATGTGTCTTTTAGATGAGCTACTTTTGCCTCACATGAGAAAAATTGATGGCATGCTGAATGACAATAGGAAAAGGCTGCTTTCCAAATTGCGCTTGGATCATGCTTTCAAGGTATTCTCTTTCAGATTCTAGGCTTTTAAAAGTGGTGTTTTAGAGTAAATCACTGAATGCGTGCCGTGCAGGCACAGCTTAAAACCCAGAAGGCACTTTTGTAACAGAAGTGAATATGGATTTGAAAGAGATGCTATAAATTTAATTCTTGTATGTGGCATTTGGAGAACATTTTGGGATGGAGGAGTTTATACTGCAAAGGTGAAGTTCTAGTTTTACTCCCCATGCTTTCTGGTTCATTCTCAAGCATTTTTTTTCCTTTAAGCTTTTCAAGTTTGCCAAAAGAAAATCTGTTTCCTGTCCTTCTAGAGCTTTTGGTTAAGTGATTGTATTGCCTAAAAATAAACTTTTACATGAAATAGCTATGCTGTGGAGCAGATGTCTGAACCTCTTTGAAGTAGAGAACATGATCAGAGGAGTTTAAAACCAGGACAGAGGGACGCAAGAACAACTCATTTGTGTGCTCTTTCATGTATCTTCAGCATGGAAGGTTGAGAAAAGTGTGGATAACAAGCCCATATTACAGCAGCTTTGACGTGGTATTAAAAAAACAGGTCTGGATGTGGACAGGGAAGAGAGAAGCCGTACCATCTCAGTAGAGAGAAGGTAAACAGGAGGATAATCGCTGTGCTTCCTACTGTTCCCACCCACCCTCCAAACAACAATGCAGAGCTTGTGAGTGCAGGAAGGTTATTTTCACTCATGGAGTCATTTAGGTTAGAAAAGATCAATTCCAACCATTAGCCCAGCACTGCCAAGTCCGCTACTAAACCTTGTCCCAAAGTGCCACATCTGCTGCACGTGTTTCAGAGACCTCCACGGATGGTGACTTCACCACTTCCCTGGGCACCCTGTTCCAGTACTTCATAACACTTCAGGTGAAGAAATTTTTCCTAATATCCACTTTAAACCTCCCCTAGCACACCATGAGGCCGTTTCCTCTTGTTCTACTGCTTGGGAGTAAGACACCCTTTTGGCAATGTCTATAATCAGACTGATTATTTGTTCTTGTGACAGTTTTGAGGCCAACAACAGTAAAGCAGGCCTGACTATAAACACCATGAGCCCAAGCTTGCTCTTTTGCCACTCTTTCCTTGTCCCCTAATACCCACAGTACAAAGACACTTGGAGAATTACTGCTGTCTTTGTAGGGCTGTGAGCTTATTTTTGAGAACTGAGTGAGGAGGGAGATAATAACAGACTTGAAAGTTCTGCTCTTTTCCATCATGAAACCTTTTTTCCCCATTCCATTTCTGGTAGGCCTTATGGGACATGAAGTGGCCTTGTTTCAGAGAGGAGACCGCCATCAACCAGTGAAACAGCTGTAATTCACACTATTGAAGTTTTTTAGTGTTAGTTACGCTGTTTTCCCAACAGCTGAACAGTTTCTACCTGCTTGAACAAAATTTCTTGTGGCTTTCTCCTTACAGTAAAAAGGCCTGGGAATGGCTGTGTAATTTCAAATGCACAGAGCCTCAGAGAGGTAGCATGTGTTAACCCCCTATTTCTGTTTCTCTGTTGTGTTAAGAATTTTGTGTTAATAGTTATTAATACAGATATCTTGTTTTTACCTGTCTGTGCAGAGGAGATAGGCCAGTTAAGGGAATATACAGATTTGTAGAATTCTAGTTACATTCACAGTACACAAAAAGTGAGAGGTAGCCACATTTGATTTTTTTCCCAGTTTAAGAGGAAAAAGCTACTATAATTTTCTGTACTACCAACATGTAATTCCAGCTGCTAATTAAGTTGGAGCCCATAGTAAATACAATAGGTTTGCTGTGTGTTCACTTAGAAGCAGATTATGTATCATATCTCTAAAGTTAACTTGAGACTGTATTCCATCATATCATCTGCAAGACTTTAATGGAGTTCATGGATATAAGGAAGGGATCTGCTTGTGATGTCATCTGCAAGATAGAAAACCTTTTATGTTTTTCTTCTGGTGTGACGGTGCCAGCTTGTGCCATCCTTGGATCAATATCTTGGATAAAAATGAAATGCCTACTTCTCATCATAAGTGTTTGCGTTGGTTAGGAGAATGTGTGATACTCTCTAAGATAAAGGAGGTTTCTGTTCCACCTTTAATCAAATAACTAGTTCAGGTATTAAAGCTGAACGAGGCACTGAAGGAAGCAGTAAGTGAAAAATATCATTTGTCATTCACTGGTATCATTGAGTTTGAATGTTTTTACTGTTCTGCATTGATAGGCATGGATGAATTTAATATTGTTTTTCCACTGGATACAGATAATGTGGAATATGTTAGCACTGTATTACAAACCAAAGCAGACACTGAAGTTAGCAGTCAGAGTTTGGTAGTTTTGCCTGTAACATTTTTTATAGTTCTAATGTTTATTGCATCCTTTGGGTAATAGTTTTTATAAACAAAATTATAACATATCATTGTTGCTTTATTTGGAGCTCAGTAAGTGAAGCATCTCAGCTGAATTGTATAAACTTCATTTGAAAATAATTATCACAGTTTTGTGTCTCGTGCTCCCAAAGATGCAGAAATCACCAGTATTTACCTCCTCATTCCAGTTCACATTTGTCTGGTTTAGGACAGTGGTGTGGCTGTGGAACTGTTCTGGTTCTTACAAATTCTCCAGAGGAGGCCAAAAGTGGCCAGAGCCTCTTGACACTCCAAATCAACCTTGAGGAAGGCTATTATAATGGATAGCAAAACCAAATAGTTCAAACCTCTTTAAGTTGTTCCACTTTGAAAGTATTGAAAGGAAGACTTGATAGGGACAGGTTGGCTGGTCAAGGTTACTGCTACTGCTGTGTAGGAGATTTAATAGCTGTTTACTGGGAGGTTTGTTTAATAAAGTAAAAAATGGCTGATATAGATAAAGAGCAAATTATAGGCAGGGGAGGTTGTTGTAGTCAGGTACTGTTTGTTAAAAGAAAATATAAAAATTGAGTTAATTTCATATTTTAACCCGGTAGTCCCAAGTAAGGTCCTTAAGCTGCAGCATTGACTAATTTTTCCATACATGTATTTTTCTGCCTCATACTGGAGTGTAATACAAAGATGCATGTTTATTTGACTTGAAACATTTTTTTCAGGGCCAGATTATGTAGCATAGCAGGACTATTTCAAAGTAGCTGCTAACATAATACTGTATTTGTACAACAAAGTTGTATTCAGAGTTACTCATGCAAATAATGTAGAACTGAAGCTGCCAGAAATGCAGTTCACTCTCATGAGTTAAAATGTCTTAAACTTTTGCTTTTTTGAACCAGCCTTCTACTCCACTGTGCATAAGCTTTTCTACCTTACAGATCTGGTGAGATGCAATTAGTTTGTAATTTGCAAAATCTGGGACAAAAGCTATGAAGATATTTCGGCATCCAATCCCTGTGTGCCTGACTATGCATGAAGTACTTACAGATCTTCAAGTAACTTGGCCTTAGAGATTCTTGGGTAGAAATGGAATGGAAAGCATTTTGGAAGATAAAAATTGCCCTGTGGAGCTTTTTTTTCCACCTCTCTTTCTAGTGAGAGAATCACAGATGTTATTCTGACGTACAGTGAAAGGATCTGCTGGTCTTGAAAAATTACGGTAGTCAAGAACAGGTGGTCGTGCTTTCTCAGCCAGATATGGTGGTATGATCTGATAAAGACACTTTTTCAGGTCTTTGTGGAAGAATAATTTTTTCCTAATAGGCTGCACTCTAAACTTTTCAAAGAAAAATGGCCAATTTATCATCAATGTGGCCGTTCTTGATTTTTTATAATCCTTTGTCTTTATATGCTCTGTTAAAGAACGCTTTGGAAAACTTTCCTGAACTAACAGTGATCACTCGGGATTCCAAGACAAAGTGTGGAGGGACGTCTGTGTCTAAGATCAAAATGAATGGTAAAGCTTACAACAAGAAAACACTGAGGGCTTCTAAATCAACCACTAAATCAGCACAGGTGAGTGTTCACAGGGTTTGTTGCTGCCACCATCTGACTTGCGCTGTGATAATCATGTTTATATAAAACACTGCTTCGTGTGTTAGGTGGTTTGGTTGGTTTATCAAAATATAAAATCTTTGAGAGCCGTGCTTTTTCGGTAACAGGGAAATGTTAAAAACCAACATTTGAAGGAGTACATTAAATCATTATTATAACTCCTGTGTGAAATATAGTTTGTCAGCCTCCTGGGCTGTTGCTGGAGAAGCAACAATTTGCCTTCACCATTGCAACTGTAGATCATAGTAATAAGTTTCTTATACTTGCTGCAAAGTAAATGGTACAATGACTTGTTGCTCAAAAGAAAAAAAATGTTAATACTGTAAAATCTGAGATCAGATAGCACTTCTTAAAAATTGAGTTCTATCTTTTTCCGTTCCTCGTTTGCAATGGCAGAAGGAAGCTGTGTATCTTAAATTTTTAAAAAATAAATTAAAAGCAACATGATAGAAACTTGAGAAGCACACATTGTTTATCTCCATAGTATCCCTGGGGAGCACTCTAACTAGATTTGGCTTGCTTAGTCTTATCTCCCTGCAGTAAATAGTAGCTTGACAAATAACCTGTACATATAGCTCACACATATTTCTTGCCAAAGTAACCTAATTTTTAGGTAAGTACAGACCAGCCTTCTCAAGCACAAAGTCAGTGTCTTTTGCAATGATAGCCATCAATCTGGTGGAATAATGGTTAAGCTTTGGTAGTTCTTGCAATACTTCTTGGGAAGGGGGTGTCTTACCTGTTTTGGGCTTGCAGTGCATTCAGGATGACTGAAAGCATTCTCACACCTGGTTTTGATAAAACAACATGGAAAGTGGAGATAGGAGATAATTATGATATAATGTGAATTACGGTTTGCCAGATATGTCACAATAATGATTTGAATGAAGCAAATTGAATTGTTGAAAAGAATTGTTTGCAGAAGAAAATGTCTGTAATACCTCTTGGTAAATAACATGAATTTTACTAAAATAGTTGTTCTTTTTGCAGGAGTTTACAGTAGATCCAGAAAAAATACAGTTGTATTCTTTGTATCACTCACTCCATCATTACAAATATCATATATATCTAACATGTAAAGAAGAGGTAAGTATTGTTCTCATTTTTTGCATTCATTGAGGGAATTTATTGAGGGAGTTGAGTCCAACTTGAGAGACTGTTCTCTCCTTCTCGGTAAATGAGTATGAATTGAGGCCTCCTATTTTAATTAATTCTTTATGGCAAACAAAAGGCTACACTGACCACATGGGTTGTCCCTAATGGGAACTGCTGTTCAGAACATTCACATGTGAGGCTTGCAAGGTTTGTGGGATTCCTTGTGTTCTTCACTGTTATCCAAAAGAAACAAAACAGGTGTTATCAGTGTATTTAACTCCTTGGACCTAAAAGCTTATTTTTTGTCTTAGAATGCCACACCTTTATTCCTTCTGCAAATCCTTGGTGGAAATATTTCAGATAGCAGAAATACAAGAGTTGAGATCTGGCTTAGCTGTTAAGAAATGCATTTTGGGGGACATTATCCTTGTTTTTAAAACTTAAAGGTTTTCTGGCAAAGAAGGTTTATATTTAACTGCAGGCTGTTATAAAAATGAAAATTCTCTGATTCTGGCAGCCTAATGTGTGTGTGTGTGCATCTCTCTCTCCCCCTCCTTCTCTTTTTTTAAATAGATTTCTTCTGTTCAGAAGACGAGTGCAGATCTAGGCCAGGAAGAGATTGTGCAGCTGTGCATGAAAAACATAAAATGGGTGGAGGATCTTTTTGAAAAGTTTGGTGAACTTTTGAATCGTGTCCAGCAGAAATGCTCCTAACAAAAATGTATCCCAAATCCCACATTTTTCTACGGCACTAACCTGATGGAACAGAAAGCTCAGAGAGAGGCTCTGATTTCTTTCACAATGCCAGACTGCATTCTTGTTCGTAGCCATTTTTGTTTCTCTTTATGGAACTTTGTGCCTTGGCACGTGCTAAGGAAAAGTGATGCTGCCAAGGAAATCAGTCCTTTGGAGATGGAACTAAACATAAACCTAACCACATTTTTAACCTGAAGAGTTATTTTCTATTTTGTAAACTATTGGATAACTTAGTTTTATTTTCAGAAATGTTTTTGACAAGTGATAAAGCATGCACTACATATACTTTTTTTTCTTTTTTATTGCTCAACAGATAACAACACTTAAAATACTACAGATTTTTCCATCCCTGACTAAGTGAGAGAAAAGTCAGCGTTGGGGCAAACTGATTTTTACATGTCTGGCCACCAAATTTAGAGTTTTGTACATTTTGTGAACAGAGCCGGAGTGACATCAGTTTCTGCATATGTGTATTGCCATCATAAAATCCAGAAATTTCATTATGCTTTATGGACTCCTTTTACTATTGTCATGTTCAGGAGACTGAACATGGAGTTGGTGCAATCCTATGACTGCTTTTGTGTCAAATTATATTGTAATGAAAGACAATGACCTTAACTATTTTCCCTGTTTTGAAGAAAAAAATATTTTCCTTTATACTGTGGTTTTTTTTTCTTTTGGAAAAAAAAATTCAATTGTACATTTTATCTCACTAATAGTTGTATTTTTCACAGAGGAAATATTGTGGTTAAAATTGTTACATGTATCTTTGTAATACACTTTCCATTGTTTTCAGTAAATCCTATTCATTTATATGTTGATTTTATATTGTAAACTATGTATCTCGAGGTAACCCTTTTGTTTATACAGGTTTGCTTCAGTGTTAACCAGAATAATGCATAATGCATACTAGACTAGTTTTGCTTTAAGTGTAGTTGTGTTAGACACTGCAATTATTTTCTGATATGTGAAAATAAATTTCTTACTAAACTAGCACTTGATTAACTGAGAGTTTAAATGAAGAGCTACTACACTTTATCTTGGTCAACAAAGATTGTTGATTGAATAGACTATATGCAGTGTTAAACACAGCTTACATAATTGTTTGTAGAACTGGCAGTTGCAGAGCTGTTCTCTTTTTGGTGCCTTTCAAGTCTTCAGACATCTTTGTAGCTTTTCTCCCCCTCCAGGTTGTTAACAGTTAGTTGTGCCACTAGTCACACTCAGACAATGAATGTAATGGGCTCTAATCAGGAGAACATTTTCTTTAAATTTGCCAATAGAATGCCTTATTGAGTCATTCAGAATGGAGATGTACTCTACTGGCGTCCTAAAAAAAAGTTACGTTGGTCTTTTTTCAGATAATGTAGAAAAAAACTTCATTCCTTTATCCTTTTACTGCCACTTAGTGCCTTAATTTCAGCCAAGAGAGCAGGGTTCACTATCATTGGCCAAATGAAATAATGTTCATTGCCATGTGACCTTTTCCCCATGTTTTGATTCTATTTAGTTGTTAAATATTCATTAGACCGTAGAACTATAAAGAGTTTAATGAATAGATGTGAAAATGAAATTATTTGATCTTGAGTAAGGAAATAGAGGTTTGAATATTAAAGTATGTACAGAATTTTAGCTGATTAGATTTAGAACCTTGTAGGATGTTTACCATATTTCCAAAGCTTTTCATCCTTAAAAAGCAATAATTCTCCTTTACAATTTGTGTGCAGACTACGATGAACAGAAATGGGTATGTTCCCTTGCCTTTTTTAAAGCCTCTTCCTCGTGGTTTTGCTTTAAAAAGGGAGGTCACTGTCGTGTTAATGACACATTGTGCTACTGCTATGTCTGCAGTTATCAAGGAGAGCGAGGTGGGTTTGGGTTTAGGCAGAATGTGCAGATTGTTAGAGCAATCATGGAGCTAATTAATTCCCAGAGTGAAAAGAAGGGTAGCCTTGGGGGTAAGGAATTTCTACAGTTTCAGTCCCGCTGGGTCTGGTAGGAGCTCGAGTTTATAGGTGAAACCAAACAGCAGAGTTACCAGCCTTGGCAGCAATCAGATAAAATTATTTTAATGCAAATGCGCACCCTGGAGGTACGGTAGAAACGTGCCTGGTACGCTCTTCAATCACTAGGGGGCATTCCCAAGTTTACTCAGTGCCTTCCCTTACTGGGATGGTTGGCAGTGGGTGTAGATTCATGAGAGGGAGTTACTTGCCCAGTCAGAGTTCTGTAGTCACATTACAGTGATGAGCACAGCACAGTTTGGACATTCCTAGTCTGTAGTTTTAAAAATCTCTAGGATACAGGCTGAGGGAACAATTGAATTGGCTCCTTGATGGTGTAGTAAAGAGCTTGTCAGACTTTGTCTCTCTCACACCCCTTCCTAATATGACTATGAAGCAACGAGCTGAGAGAGTTCTCTGTGCTTTCTAAAAGATTACCACTACTGTGTACTTAGTCTACATTTCTGAATCTAGAAGTAGCTTTGGAAAGCTGCTTTCTGTCCTTAGAAGCTGAAAAAAGGAAATGAGAGGCTTTTGGAGTAGCTTGTCCCTATTTAAAAAGAAAGTCATTTTAGCAACAACCATTAAAAAAAAAGGGGGTGGGGGGGGCCAGGATGCTCTGCACTGCCATAGAAAGTGACCTGGCTTATTTTTGGCTGTTTTGTTTCCAAGGCCAGTTAAACAAGCACTGTGCCTGTAGAAGACAGGAAAAACTTGTCTTGAATAAAAGTAACTGCCCCAGACTATTAAAGATTAATATAATGGAGCTTCCGTCTTTGTCTTGGGGTGCAAAAATGGTGGCTGGATTGTTAATTTACCAAATTAGAATAAGTAAGAACATGGAACTCTCGAGTGTGTTGAAGGGTCATAAAGCAAAGCAAAGCTTTGTTAGTAGGATTGAAGAGGTTTTTTTATACTGAAGCAAACTTAAAGAAAAAGGCAATGTACAAATTACTTTTTTTGCACAAGTACTTTGTTTTGTTGCATTTTAGATAATGAAGTCTGCACCCGCGCCTCAGATTTTTTCCCCTTGGAGTAAAAGTGAGGTCTTCATCCCTTAACATCTGAGTGGAAATTGAGCACTGATTTGACTGCAAGAGAAGATGCACTAGGAAGGAACAAAGCCCTCCTTAGACTATGAATTAGCAAAACAGGAATGAAACAAATTGCATAATCAGTTATTTGGCTTTTAATTCCACTATTCTTTCCTTTAGTGTGGCATCCCAATTTACAATGGGTTTGGTTTTATTCAAATACAGGATTTCTCTTAAAGGCACGTTTGCTTTGAGATGCTACTTCCAAAGTTTTGCTAGCAAAAAATCAGAGACAAAATTGGATTGAGAAATTGTTTCTGAAAACGGCTAAGGACTTTAGAGTCTTTGAGGTTCTGTGGCATGTATTGTATTCATATATTGTCAAAATGAAATACTACTTTTTAAAAAGTCAGATCTTACAGGCTGTCTTCCAAGTAAATGATTTCCATAGGAAATATATTTTAAATATTATTTAAATATTTACTACTATTTAAAACAATTTTAAAGCAGAAAAGCTAATACTATGGTCACAAAATGTCAGTGTGTCATCAACCATTTCTTATTTTGTTGCCAGCACTTGACATTTGGTCTCTCTTACCCTATTACAAACCTGTGCATTTCACAGTGCACATTCTGCCATATTTTATTATTTAAGCTAATATTAACATGTCATTGGTAATAAATGCATGTTTTTCTGCATATCTGTTCTACATATGGCAAAAATGAAGCTAGGGCTAATTAAGAGACACTTTATGCATTCTTAGTCCAGATTTTCAGGTGGTCCATAATACAATGTATGGAAATGTGAAAAAGGACAGTTTTGTACCATTCATGATGTTATTAACTAAACCCATTAAAGTGAAAACACTTTTTAAACAAAAACCTTATAATGCTTAGTCATTTGTTATTAAAATATTAAGTCTCAAAAAGTTAAGATTGTTGGAAACAAATTGGCAATTTAGACTACATTTTCTGCTTGCAACATGAAGAAATACAGTTCTAGGGTTTTGGGGGGGTTTCCATTATGTTGCCTGAACTGAGCATGTCTGGTTGATCTGGATTTTTTAGTTCTGGGTTCTAAATATTCTGAATTAATTTGTACAATATAGCTGCCAGATCTTAAAGTGCTGTGGTAAGTGAGAAGCCAGACTGTTGGGGTAAGAGAGAGACTCTGCTGTGATTCAGGTGGGGTTCACCTGAATTTTAGTATTTTCATTTGTTCTCTTTCTTGCTAGACTAGAATGTCATCTCTATGTACCTTGAGGGAAGAAATGGTGCTCCACAGAGTTTTGGTATTTTTGCCCCCCAGCTACAATGAATTACTCTGGATATTCTTACAACTCTCTTTCCCTCACACAGAGGGCTGAACCCCCATGCTGTGGATATTGTCCATCAGATCCATGGCAGGCCTTCTCTGAGCAACTTGCTTGAAGAAAAAGGAGGAGCTGGAGGCTGGAATACTTTTTTTTTAATGGCCCTCTGTATAAGCTTCCTCCCAAACCAAGGTGAATATAAATTGAGTCATTTTGCCATAGAGTTGATTGTTTTTCTCCAAAAAACACTTTGGGGAGCAGGTAGGCAGAGAATGTCCTGTTGCAATCCTGAAGATTTCGATGCTGTGTTTCAGACACAACTTTTAATTTATGAAGGGTTTTTTTTCAAAAAAAAAAGAAAAAGCAAGGCAAGAAGCTGGATGAGCACAGCTTTTTAGAAAAGGAAAGCAGCTCCTACTATCAGCAGTTTGTGGGTAAGTATCTTAGACAATCAAAATTACTTGCTCTGAATTAACTTTGCCTTTTCCATAGATAACCTAACAAAACTTTGTTTCCTTTCCAGAAACTGAAGTACAGAAAACCGTCTTAAAATTCTTTTAATTTGATCTCTTACAAGAATACAGCACTAAATACAGAGAACAAGCTGTTTATAAAGGAGAAAAATAAATGGTGAGTCAGGGAAAACAGCAAACAAAATTTCAGGGCTGTACTCTCTCATTTGTCCTGAGTATGTCGTAGGTTTCTGCTTTTAAAAGTTCCACTGGGCATTTTCTTTTCTCTGTGTGTATTTAATTTTGGTTGGTTTTGTTGGTCTTTTTTTAGCTACTTAATGCCGAAAATGTAGAGGGAAGTAGCAGTAACAGCAGAACCCATGAGCAGGACTGAGGGAGCAGCTAAGGCCCTTCATTTTAGTTTTTCATTCAATTTATGCATAAATGAAGTCTCTATTTTACATGTGTTACTTGAAATCTTAAACTGTATAATTGGGAGTATACGTAGCCTTCTCAGACTTCCAGGACATGTGATAGCAAGATTTTTTAAGTAAGATTATGTTGGTCTCCTTTCCTTTCTAACCGTGGTAGCTGCTAGTGTGATTTGTCTGTGCATTATTTATGTATCAGATATTTTTGCTGTGGCAACAGAAGGTAAGTGATATGATAATTGAATAAAAGCTGGAGCATCAATGTTTTATTATGTGGTTAGGTCAAATGGGCAACGTGTTCAAAGCTCTGGAAGAATGAGGATTTAGAGCTCTTCCCTAAGTAAAGCAGCTTTGGTGGCTTCTGAAACCTCCCAGATTTTTGTTGTTGGTCAGAACGCAGAAATTCCTGTCCCTACAGCTTTCCTGACAAACGACAGTAAGGGAACACTTACTTGTTTCAGTGCAGCATCCACCAACTTTGTTTAGACAGCCAGAGAGGTAGTTTGACCACAGTCAAGGGACTTTGCCCTAAAGGAGTTGAAGAGAGTGCTCATGTGTTCTGTGAGAATCCAAGTGTTGCAATTCTGGAACCAACCCCAGAAACCAAGTAACAAGAAATGCTTGGCCAGGGACTGTTACTTTCTCTTTGACAGGAACTGTACAAGTTCCCTTTGAGTTTAGTGGGGTGATAAAATTCTGCAGGATGTTTCTGGGGCCGTTTTTGTATCCTAAACCATGGGCCTGGCAAAATATGGCGTAATTGAGTTAGGTGGCCCCAGTACATTGTACAGTAATATAAAAGGTAAATTATAGATTCCTGCTTCTGACATGCATAAACAGTAAGCCTCATTCTCTGCCCTAGAGCATAAATGGTATGCAGCTGTTTTCTAAGGAAATCAAAACAAATGACGAAAATCAGGAATCCAGTTTTGCTCAGCAAATCCATTTAGAGTTGTCACTTTTCTCCCCCCTCGTCCCTCAGCTCCTCCTGCCCCATTAAGCTGGTGCCACTTGTGAGTGCTCACTGTGGGAGGAGGAACGTGGAGCTCGGCCCTGGTGGATCAGTAGAAGTTCCTACCTCACCATGTTTCAGGTGGACATCACTGCTCATCCAGGCTCTCCACAACTGAACTGGTGAGAGCTGCTCCCCTAATTCTTTCTGAACTTACCTAAAGCCCCTTTCAGTAGTAACACAGGTTAGCGTTTGCTTTTGTGTTGCAAAATAGAGGGGTTCACATTCGGTCAGGAACTGCAGCTCCGCGGGGAAATGGCACTTCCCAGCTGGGCAGAGTGACTTCTGCCGCTTGAATTATTCAAAGTGTCTGATTGCACTCGCTCATTCTGGCTGAGCGGGTTTCTGGCAAGTAGAGGACAGTGAGCCTTCGCTGTTCTGAGAGGAGTCATTATCCAGGCAGCGGTGCCAGGACCCCTGTGCCAGGACTCATTTAGGGGTGGTGGAGTCAGTCTGTGGTTATGGTGCATAGTCATGCTCGAAGTCCCAGGAAACACTAGAGGGAAAAGCTGAAAAATCCACTTAAGACAAAATCCTTTTCTCTTTATTAAGCCTGAGAAATGGGGGCTCGTGACATCACAAGTTGTGTTTGTGGTGACGTTGCTCCATTTCCACTTCCTTACCGTGAGCCACCTCGAGGACTCGTGTCTGCCTGTGCAGCCGCTGTGGCTCCTCCTGGGGCGCATTCCAGCGGGGGTCAGTGTGCACCAGCACAGGCTGGGCCTGTCGCCTCCCTCAGCCTGTCGCCTCCCTGCCCTGCGCTCGCTGGGCCCTGCCCGCCGCGGTCCTGCAGACACACTGGTATTCCAGCCCGGCAATGGAAGGATGGCGCTCCCAAACAATGCATCCTTTGTCGCCTCGAAGAGTCCGGCACCCAGAAGCTTCTGTCCTGGGAGCTTGTTTATTGTTCCAGTCCCTTCAGAAATGCCAGGGTGGAATCCTCACAGATTTCACTTCACCATAAAATCCCAGAGCTGCCCTTCAGGAGTAAATCGTGCTCTTGCCCAGGCCAGGGACACTCTGGAGCAGCCTCTCCATGGTGGGGCAGGTGCTGTGGTTGCTATAGCTTCAGCGTTGCCAGATGGCATCACTGTATCCCAGAGAACCTACGCTGCCCTCTTTTTTAATTCAGATATAGGACTGAGCAGAGTGAATTTGTGAATAACCCGCTCTGCATCCAAAGGGGGAGTGTCTGTCCTCTCCAGCCTGTGGAGCTCAGCCCCGAGCAATCCTCGTGCTCTGAGCTACAAATGGCAGAACCTGTTAGTAATAAGGGAGATTCACTGTGGCAGCTCTGTAACCTGCCTTCAGATCTGTCCAGCTTGTCAAACAGCCCACTGCAATCTGATATTGTGTGAATAGCTGTTCATTGTCTTAAATTTGAGATCACCAGAGAAGAGAGTTTCCCAATTTTTATAGGTCCATTTCATTATTAAAAACCTTTTATACTGGCCTTTGTATCTTCAGGCAGTGAAGTAGAGCAGATTTGATAATGCCATGATAACTTGATAATTGTAGCAATTTCTGTAACAGAAGCTGTTGATTTTCCCTTCCATGAGGATCTCTGTGTGACAGTGAACCATATGCTGAACTTTAATTTGTCTCGACATTTGTGAATGGAATGGAGCAACATTTTAAGGGCTACTCTTTATAATGTTCTCCTTTCATCAACTTCCCCACTGAAGTGAATACAGGCATTGTTGATATTTAAGTGGGGAAAATACAGAAGTGTTACTGTTCTAAATAACTGGAATATTTTTCTGAATTTTTATGGTAATTATTAATTGCAATGCTTTTTCAGAAACAGACATAAAGATTGGGTTCAACAGATCCTGATGATAATGGCAAAAAAAGTTATGTATATACGCATTTAAGCTGTGTTGGTATACACCTCATCTTTAAAGCTTTATCGTTATGGGAAGACATTCGAAATCTAAAGAATAAAGTTTGGTATAGAAGAGAGAGCCTTCTGATGTGTTTGAGATATGAGAGGCATTTGAAATGCAGAGTTCTATGTTAACCATTCGAAAAAGTGGGATCTAAATTCTTTTGAAAATAAGAGATTGGATGGTATTGTTCTGCAAAAATCCCTCTTTTTTTCCCAGTCAATTTTCAGTGACAAATCAATATCAATTTTGGCATTAAAAATTTGAATAATAATTGGAACACTGAACAATTCTGGGTTTTAGAACAGCTAATGTTCCAGCTTTGGTGTCCTTCCAGTTTTTTTGAAAGTTATTAAATTAAAACCTTTTCCTATGTTTCTTTCAAGAACACATAACTTTTCCCAGTCACTTAACCGAGCATTGATCTGTTGCAGATAAAACAGCAGCACCCCATATTTTCTGTTAAGACTCTTCCATCTCTTTTGGACAACACAGCCTCCAACTTTTGTCTTTTCGAGAGTGATCCTGAAATACTTAATCACACACTCGTGTTTTTACCTTGTGAAGTCTTATAACCAATTATATAGCCTTCATTTGTGCCCGGAATATGTGGAAATTACAGGTGCTCTACTTCCACATCCTGGGTGGCTGCCCAGATTCCAGGTTCATTATGGGAGAAGCTAGACAGCATTTTGCATGCAGGTGTGCATCATTCCTCACTTTGTGAGCTGCAAGTTTCCATTTTGCCTTCTCTCCCTCCATGATCAGACAAAACCTGAATGTGGGTCTTTATCCTTTATCATCATCTTTATCCTTGAGCAAACACTTAAATGACATGAGGAAGTTAGTCAGCTCCTGAGCAGCAGACGTGCCTGAAATTGTGGCTGTTGAATTTAAATATTCTGTCTCTTCTTTATACTTCTAATTAAACCCCATAGGTCTTGCACGAGACTCAGAAATTCCCGAAAACTAAAGTTTTTAAGTTCTTCAAAACATAACCACTCTCTTGGTCCTTTTGTAGGCTGGGAGGAGTATTTCTAGATGACCTGGAAATAAACGAAAATAGATTTTTATTTTGCTGTTCCTTGCTATAAAAGTTCTTTATAACAGTTTTAAAGAATCTGGCACAACTCTACACACTAGGACTTGGTTGCATAATTTGTTAAAAATATATTGGTCTTAAATGATTTTATGAATAAATTATGTTAATTTTGTCTTTGTAATTGGCATTCTGTTGTGTCGTACTCGGACACGAAAGGAACCACACAGACCCAGCTCAGTCAGAAGAGAGAGAAGCCACCAAAAAGGCTCGTTGTTTATTTCACATCATATATATGTGCTTCTAGGAATGATCGTGGATTGGAGGATAAGGTTACCACCTCTCCAACCACACTGGTCAAAGGAAAAGACCATCAAACTTCTCCTCCTCAGGAGAAAGAATGAAAACAAAAGAGGACGGTTAGCCAAACATAACTGTGTTTACAGAAAGTGCGTGAGAACTCCATCACAGAAATGAAAACATCAAAAGACTGCAAAACTCAGGGCAACACTGTTGTGCATCCTGTGTTCAGCTTTATGGAGGTTAATTATGGGAACACGCTGTGGAAGGGGAAACCAGACACAGCGAGTTGTGCTTTCATCCTGAGATCTTTCCACCACACTCTGAGGAATTCCTCCAGCCAAGACCATCCTGGCTGCACAAGGTTGCACTATTTAAAGTGACTGTATAAAAGTATAAACAAATTATTATATTGTCAATAATTATGTATATATTCATAATTACATAAAAGTCTATCTATCTGTGCTTTAGGAAAGCATTTTATAATTATGTCATTTTAAGAAGTACCAAAAGGTAGCATTTCTCAAAATCCTTTGATACCAGATACTATTTGACAACAGCTGTCTGACCAGCCAATACCTTCCATCTGCCCCTGTCAAATCTGGAGTGTCAGGCCTGTGGTCACTGGGAGAAAACGTGAAGGCAAAGGCAGAAATCCAGGGTAGGCTGCTGATCCCCTGGTAGTAAAATACAAGAATAAAAACCTAACAAACCTCTCGATGAGCAGCCCACAGTGCATTGGCTGTGCCTTGCTCTGTTCCCCGCAAGCAGTGTTTTGACAAATCATTCTCCAGTGTAAGGTGTAATGTTCTCAGCTGATTGGTGCACCCCTATTTGAGAATGTTTGTGGGTTTAAATTCTCTCAAGGTTAGTGAACCACTGCAGAAAGATTGACTGCATCTCTTTATTTCAACAACTGTGCAAAAATAAATTATTTTTAAAAATTTAAATGAATTCTGGCATTTACTGATTTGCAGTTATATTTTGGCAATGCATCAAAAAGTCTAGCACCAACTGCTAAAAAAGCAGGGAATAATAAAATAGTGCATCATAGAAATCCCCACTGACCTGTGCATTATATGTTATTTTATTGTGTTCTTATTGGCACCTGTGAATCAGGCCTACTTTTTTTTTTTAATCATCTTCGCTTCTTTCCCCAAGAAAGAAATCTCTGTTAGGCACTTCCTATTGTTAAGGAAACAAGATGAACTTTCATTTTCATAGGCTGGCATTTTGCTACAGCTTGAATAGGTTCCTTTTTCTCTGTGCCCAGAGACTTAAGACTTCCTCATCTGAAAAACTTCACAAAAACTTCCACTTTTAGAACTCCCTTTATTAAATACTGTACGGCTCAGGCAATGAAATGTGAAGAAATGTTTGTCTGCCACAATTCTGTGGTCCCTAGTTGCCTGTAGTAATTTTTCACAGCTTCAAAGGAAGTGCATTGTCTATTTATTTGCATACAATGAACAAACTTGCAGTGTCAAGTCACCTGTAAGCGTGACAAATGAGGATAAAAGAAGGCTGCCCTGAGCTTCAGTGGATAGCAAACATCTTGCATTTACACCTGCTAGCTCAGAATTTGATGTAGAACAGGCTAAAGGTCAATAATCTGCTGACTCAAAGTGAATTTTTGAATCACTTGTAATATTGTATTATTTGGTCTTTAATGTGCATTACATACTTCTGAGTCTGTGTATCATGGACATCAATTTAGCTTTTTCTGTTCCTATGGAAATCAGTCCAAAAACCACAAATGATTTTATGTTGTTCTAATACACTTCCATTGAGTAAGAATATCAAAATATTTTATACTTAGTAGAAAATGATACTTTATACTTAGTAGAAAATTATGTTGGATCTCTCAGCAGTTTGCTGCAGGCAGTAGAAAAAACAGTTATTACTCTGAAAATTAATTTATTGTTTCATTTCCTTGCAGTGAGAAATGCCAGCTGCTATAATAAACAGCTCATAGAAGACATCTCAGGGAAACTTCAACCACGTATGATGCTCAGGCCAAGGATAGGGTTCAGGTGTTCAGCCATGGCCAGGTACAAGGCCTGTGCTCAGGCTAACCCACAGAAATAGATCTGACCAGTTGGGGTTTTAAATGGCACGGTAAATAAGGGGGAAATAAAGTGAATTAATTAAGAGAAAAATTAAGAGAGACATGAAGCTCCCAGAGTGGGTCCAGCTGAGGGTGATGAGGATGATTGGGGGACTGGAGAATCCCCCTAACAAGGAAAGGCTGAGGGAGCTGGGCCTTGAAAAGAGAACAGAGAGGGGATCTCATCCACATGTATAAATATCTAAAGCCAAGAGGCTGAAGCCAGGCACTTCTCATTGGTGCCAAGCAATAGGACAAGAATGGGCAGAAACTGATCCACAGAAGTTCCACCTAAACCTGAGGAAGAACTGTGCAGTGACCAAGCACTGGAACAGATTGCCCAGAGAGGGTGTGGAGTCGCCTCACTGGAGATATTCCAGAACCATCCGGACACAATCCTGTGCCACGTGCTCTAGGACGGCCCTGCTTGAGCAGGGAGGCTGGACCAGGTGTCCCACTGTGGTCCTGACCCACCTGGGATTCTGTGAAATCTCTTGCCTGTGTGTCAGAGCACAGTTCCCCATCCCAGACCAGCAGTGCTCTCACACCAGGGCCACGACCTCGATCAGCATCAGCTTTGTGCAACATTTCCCCCCTTTGCCACAGCAGCCGCTTCCTATGGATCCTGCCAGTCTTATCTGGAATACTGTGTGCAGTTCTGGGCTCCTCAGCACAAAAAAGACATGGAGCTACTGGAGACGGTCCAGTGGAGGGTCACAAAGATGATGAGGGGGGATCTGGAGCATCTCTCTTAAGAGGACAGACTGCAGGAGCTGAGCTTGTTTAGTCTGGAGAAGAGAAGACTAAGGGAATCTCATCAATGCATGAAAACATCTCCAAGGCAGGTGCCAAAAGGATGGTGTCAGGCTTTTTTCGGTGGCGCCCAGCGACAGGACGAGGAGTAATAGCCATAAAATAAAACACAAGAAGTTCCACCTCGAAACGAGGAAGAACTTTCGATTGAAAGTAGCAGCGCACTGGAACAGACGTTCCAAACCCATCCAAACGCGTTCCTTTATCACCTGCTCCGGGTGACCTCGGCAGGGGGGCTGGACTGGATGATCTCTAGAGTCTGTTCTATCCCTGACGACTATTCCGTGACTGCTCGCAGAAACGGAGCCTCTCTGGCAGGAGGTCGGGCAGTGCCTGGGCGGTCGCTGCCCTTTCTGCCCCGGGCCCGGGCACCGCCCACGGGCGGGGGCACGGCGGCTCCGCCCCC
>VZTD01003610.1:2231-25260 GCA_013397725.1 Rhagologus leucostigma
CCCAGCCAGGGTCAACCCACAACAGTCTCTTTTGGCACCCGAACAGAGGCCAGATAAAGGCAGTTTTTTATATATATATATCTGTATATAAATATAGATATATAACTATTGCATGCTAATATTGCATGCTCTAGTAATTACCAGTAGTAGCTCTCAAGTAGTAAGATCTTGTGTGGCACACGGCCTTCGGCAGCCACACTGCTTATCTTTATTTTGCTAAGTTTGGGAACATGTTGAAACAAACAATGACTATGAATGAATATAACTCCTTCTCTCTGCCTGGGGTGAATTTGAATATGGATGATCTTTTACTGCAGGCTCCCATGGTCATTGCCAATCCTTATATAAGCTTCCTGATATTATTAATAATATTAGCCAATACTGTTGCTACATTATGGAATTCATGGAATTTGTCATCACCCTGGTACAGAAGGAAACAACCCTTGGGTGAGGAGCCGTTAAAATCTGCCCTGAGGTACCCAGTTCCTGGGTGGAAAGTGTATGGAGGGATTTGGGCAGGTTCCTAGGGTGGGTATCACCTCACATTGCCTGGGAGTTTACTCCCAAAGAGGTAAACAACCNTCCTGATATTATTAATAATATTAGCCAATACTGTTGCTACATTATGGAATTCATGGAATTTGTCATCACCCTGGTACAGAAGGAAACAACCCTTGGGTGAGGAGCCGTTAAAATCTGCCCTGAGGTACCCAGTTCCTGGGTGGAAAGGTGTATGGAGGGATTTGGGCAGGTTCCTAGGGTGGGTATCACCTCACATTGCCTGGGAGTTTACTCCCAAAGAGGTAAACAACCCTGACAAACCAGCCCGTCGACTGAGAGAAGGGTGCCTCATTTACTCCCAGGAATGCGAGCAGCTTCTCGCCCTGTACTGGGGGTTGGCCTGGGCCTACCGGGCCTGTGTTCAATACTCTCAGAGGACTGTGGTTGAGGCAGGAACCCAAACTGTGTTTGAGGATACTGTGGCTGAGACAGGGACACAGACCACAACAACTGTGGCTGAGATAGAGACCCAAACCACAGCAACTACAGTAATTGCCCCACTAGTGAAAACAAAAAGATGGACAAGGCAAGTTTCAGGCCCATCCCATCGATTAGTAAGGGAGTGTAGGAAACCGAGGGGTTAAAACTTCCACAGACAATGACTGATTTGACCTTAACCCTTGGAGAGAACTCGGGCTGATGTGATGACAGGATATATGTATTCCAAGCAAGAGAATTAGAAACGTATGTTTTTGTAGCTATAAATAAGAAAGTGTATTGAGTGATTTGGTGGAGGGTTTTAAGTATAGTAATGTGATTTTGTAGTTTAAGTTAAGAATTTAGATGTTACAATAGAAGTATATGGGTGTACATGACTTAGCAGGTAGTTGGTAGAAAATTGACGCACTGCAGTAAAAGTGACCAAAGGTGATAGGTTATCAAGTCAAAACAAAGTTTCGTGTTAATTACTTATTGGACCAGAAAGTTATAAATTGCCATGTAACCCTGAAACTCGTGACTATCTTCCATTATGGCGATTTGTTACTAAGTTCCACGGACTCCAAGACTGATGCCTTGTTTGTTATTTTAAGTAATAAATCGTGTATAACCGTGATAGTCCCATCTCTTTAATGAAAAGTCCGACCAGAAAGAAGCAGAAACAGCGAAAACATTACAAGTAGTGCCCCCTACAAGGGAGGAAGAAGAAGAAGAAGAGGAAGAAGAAGAGGCGGGGGTAGATCAAGAGGCAGACCCCTCAGCAAAGAAATCAAAGGGAGTGAGGCAAGTTAAACAGGAAATTGAAGTTACTCAGTCCCTGACCTCATCAGAACTTTGAGACTTGTGAATATATTACAGCCGCCAGCCAGGTGAGTGGATTTCTGCATGGCTGCTGCGATACTGGGATAATGGGGCCAACAGTCAGCAGTTAGAAGGTCATGAAGCCCAACAACTAGGATCCCTTGCTAAAGATCGGGAAATTGAAAGAGGACTTGGAAAGGAAGGAGCAATGTGCAGCCTTTGGAAACAGCTTCTCTCAAGCTTGAGAGCATGATATCCATTTAAGGAAGATCTTGTGAAATCCCCAGGGGAGTGGACCAATGCAGATGAAGGTATCCAGTACTTGAGAGAATTAGCAGTCCTGGAAGTTGTCTACAGTGATCTAAAGGATGACAGTGTCTCTAAAGATCCAGAGGATGTCCCTTGTACACTCGCTATGTGGACAAAGGTGGTTCAAGGTGCCCCTGCATCATATTCCAGCACCTTGGTAGCACTGCACTACCCGCAAATGGATGTACCATCTGTAGAGGTGGCATCCTCCTGGCTCCGAAATGTAGAAGAAACTCTGGGTACTCCCTCACCCCTACGAGCCACCACCCCAACTTTTAAGCGCAGCCCAAGAGATCGCTCCTCTCCAACCCCAGTTAGAGGGAAGGGAAGCCCCAAGAACAGGCCACGTAATGAACTCTGGTTCTTTCTGCGTGAGCAGGGGAAGTGGGATGGTGAACCCACCTCTGAGCTGGAAGCCCGTGTCAATGAACTGACAGGGAAAAGACCTGCTAAGAAGGGGCTGCCTAAGAAGACTGTCAGTGTAGTTGCTGCAGAAAGACCAGAAGAAACTCCTTCTCACAGTAATGGATAAATGGAGCCTTATTTTTGCCAACAGGAGAGCTGCAAGTTTTGCCATTCTTGGGTGTGGAGAGTACTGTGGTGAAGGCAACTGGCATGTTCTCTAACAAGGCAATTAAATAGGTGGGAAAACTACTCATTATGAATAAAAGCAAAGGCTGAGCTCTGCCACGTTTCCAAAACTTATACATAAATTCCAGAACACACATACAAAATGTATTTTATTATGTATGCTGTATATGAAATCCTACACCTTCCTATGTCAGTCATTCTTTATGAACTTGATGCAGGAAACTTAAAATTTTAGAAGTCACAAGTCTTTCACAGGAGTTTGTTCTACACTCCTGGATTTAACAAAGGCTTGGTCTTGCTGTCTTGTAGAGGCATGAAAGAGTTAAACATTGCAGCTCTTGCTGTTGGGGTATCACAATAACTCTTTTGGACTTAGTCCAGAAACAACATATGGGGAGATGAAGAGTAGCAGTAGATGGGCAGAGAGACAAACTATATTGTTGAGACAGGAGGAAAGGGAAAAGATGAAGACAAAAGTAATGGTAAGTAAAATACAGAAATACAGTGGCAGCAGAGGAAAAAAGCCACAAAGGAAATCCCACTTCAGTAATAAACAAAGGAGAAAAGTGAATGGGAAAAAACAGAATACTATACTATAGCAGGAAAAATACACTGAGACTGAAATGTGTCCCAAGGGACAGTGTAGGCAGAAAACACTGCATCCAAAAAAAAAAGGAAAACAGGGCAAAAATTCATGGGAAAATCAGGCTGACAGGTGAATGAATTGTTGAACATTGTTAGCTGTAAAATAAAAATAACACACGCACCAAGACATGTATCCTTTCTTCCATTTCGACTACTAGACCAGGACTGGCAGTGTGAAGCGGTATATATACATGATGAATCACAGCCCCTTTCTCTGATGAGCTTTTTGTTTAATTAACCTGAAAGAAGCATAGCTTGACAGAGAGAGCAATAAACCAGTATCTGTTTTCCTGCCTTCTTCTGTAGTGTACACATACACTTCCATCTCTGTGTATTTAAGGCTGTTGCTATGGGCTGTACTGAAGCTTCAATCCCTCAGTGAGGTGTTTCTTGCACCTCTTCTCCCTGCCTTCTGAGGACTTTTAAACTCAGGAGCCAGTTGCAGTTCTTGTGTAAGGACCTGCTCAGCAAGGTCTTGATATTGGAGAAGAATGTTTAGATCTTTCCAGATAAAAACTACTGCACCACACTTGCAGTTTGTGAGTTTCAATAATTCAAATGCCGCATTTTTAAATTTTCTGAGATGCAAAAACATCCTGCATATACAGGTGACATCCAAAACCTTAATTAGGCCAAGTTGCAACCTGATGCTATAATTCCTTTCATGCTTCCTCTTCTATGACACCATCTAACTCAGCACAGTCTCTATGGTACCTCTTACCTGCCTTCAAAAAGCTTGTTTTGTTGGTTTCTCCATGAAAAATGAAGGATATCAGTTCAAACCCCAATCAGGGACCTTCTTGAAATATGCTTCTTATCTTTAATCTGGCTCATAGGTGGCAATTTCTGTTACAAACACTGTCTTTTACTGAAGCTAAACAGCAATAAAAAATTGCATGCACTCAATATATCTTAATATTTTAGTTGATACATAGTAAATAAATTATGGAGAGATTCTATTACAAGAACTTCAAAAAAATCCGTCTATCTTTGCAACACAAGTGTGCCATAAACAGTTGTAGCAAATCAGACTTGTTCAGAAAGCGTTTGCTTGGAAAAGCAATCATCAGCCTCTTCCTCTGCCTCGCACAAACCATCAGGGATTTCCTTCTGATGAGGCTCGATAACAGTGCAGCCTGAGAACACATGTAAACCGAAGTAAGTAATAACAGTACAAAGAGTGTCTGAAACCACAATCAAATAAATGCATACAATCACTAAACAGAAAGGTAAACAAGTATAAAATAACATGCCAGAAGTAGCTAAACAAATGAGCTAAACAAATGAGAACAGCATGTGTAGGAAGGAATCTGAAATAGATGATTCATACTCCAAGCTTACTATTATTACACATTTTCTGAAGGATTCACCCAGAGCTTTGTGGTACTGACTACCTAACTGCTGCCGCTGATAAATGTCAAACATAGGGGCAAGAAGGCTTTGCATATATTGAAATATATATGTCTACAAATGTAGGTACTGAGATACAAACAGTCTGATTCTTCCTTCACACTAGTACAAGTTGCTACTGAGGAATTAGCTTTTCTGAGGCAGAGCATTTAAAAATCAGCAACCAATTCCATCAGTTTCAGAGCAGAATACTACTAGGATATACTTGTTTTAAATAAGCAGGGTATCCTTAATTATAGTAAAAATACAGACATGATTTTCACTAAAGAGCTTCTCCAGTATATAAATACATCAAAAAGTAAAACTTCTTTGGGGGCATTTGCATTACAGCATCAAAAACAATCCTTATAGTGAAGTGAGGGATAACTTTGACCAATGAAGACAGAATCCAGATTGCTTTTGTGTGATATTTTTCATGGTTTTATAAGCTCATTTTGGAAAAATTAGACAATTATCCCAGACCATCACAATAGGGATGAGTACACAATCAAAAGAATGCAAGAAATGTTTACTGAATCATTTGCTGAAGATTCAGCACAAGAAAAGAGAACTGGCCAGACAAGTTGATAACGAATAGCTGAGAGGACGCCATTTGCACGGCAGGAGAAAAACCAGTTCCTGAAGAGGTTACAGAAACACCATATAGAAAACTAAGTCCTCAAACAGGATGAAAAATGTTTCTGTCCCTTGGAGTTACTGACTCAAGAGTAAAAGAGTCAGTCAAGAACTGTTTGGACAGAACCCTGCCAGCACTGGGCTAGAAGGGCAGCTAAAAATTGCTTTGTGCTTTGGGCTTTGATGCACTGTTTGCTCAAAAACCAGAGCAGTTTTTTTTTGCTTTTTCCTTTATATTGTGTCTCCCATTCAAAGGACACAATGCACTTTACAAACACTTGTTTCACTTCAAGTATAGGTCCCACCACAGGTTATTTGCTTTTGCATTTTTATTGCGGCTTCCATGCATGCAACGTACGCTTTGCAAACATGTTTCATTACAGCCATAGGTTCTACCACTGACAGTCATCATTTAGAGCTCCTAAAAGAAAAGGTTCAAGAAACACCAAAAAAGTAAGCTTGATGTTTTACCCAGGGCTTTTCCTGTCTTCACCGTGACAAAGGTAATGTTGACCAGCAGTTTCATGACTTATATAAATTAGCCAACTTTTTTGCTGAGCTAATTTCTTGCTCATTTTACATAGCTAGAAGACTAGCTAGAAAAATTAATAAAATTTTGCTTTTTAATAATATACATCACTGGGCTCCTTTTTTATACTGATGTATAATTCCTACAGAGTCTTTACTGAGACATCTACCTTACGTGCTTTGAGGCTGCTCAAAGGCAACCACCTATTTTCATTGACAACAGCATTTAGAAGTTTAAGTTCATTCTCTAAATTGTACATATATCAAATGTCCCTAGAGAACTGAGTATCAATGTGATAAAACTCAGGAGAATCTAATGTAACAAACAGAATAAATCGAAGTAGCACAGTAAGAACAAGACTGATTTTTGCCCCATATAGGTTTCTGCAGGCAAATTAGATAAAATGTGCTTTGGGAGAAAAATGTGCATATGTGTGTGTGTGTGTGTCTGTGTCTGTGTAATTTTCATGGACTCTAATGACAACAAAGAAATTTACATCTACTTAGTTTCTGAGATCATTACGGAGGATCTGCAACTAAGGAAGGAACCTTAAAGATCATCTAGTTCTAATCCCCCCTGCCAGGACACCTCTCACTAGGCCAGGTTGCTCAAGGTCTTATCCAACCTGGCCTTGAACACTTCCAGACTTGGGGCATCTACAACCTCCCTGAGCAACCTATTCCAGTGTCTCACCACCTCCACAGTAAAAAAATTCTTCCTAATACCTAACCTAAATTTCCCCTCTTTCAGTTTGTACCCATTACTCCTTGTCCTATCACTACAGTTCCTCTTGAAGAGTCCCTCTCCAGCTTCCCAGCAGGTTCCCTTCAGATACTGGAAGGTGCTATGAAGTCTCCACTTCATGCTTTTCAGTAAATCTGAAGATTTCCATTACACCACGGCATTCTGAGTACTTGGCTATTTTGGAAAGCCAAGCCTTAAAAGCTTCTTTGTTCTCTGTAGAACTTCAGTCTACCTAAGTATTTTAATAAATTTTTAATCTTAAAATCAGAACTCAAATACCATTAGTTGAATTATAATCTGCCATTTTAATTTTGCTATGATCTCTTTATTGATACCCTGCAGCAGATAGTTTTGTCACATACAGTAAAAGCATTTTCTCAATAAAACTGTTCCTTTAACAGGACTGGCACTGGAAAAGTCTTTCATAATACTTCCTGTTACCCAAGGAATTTTTTTTCCTTCAATCTCAGGCTGTAAGTACTATAATTAAGGCATTTACATAGACTCATATGTAAACTCCCTCTTTCCTCTTAACTTCACACTACCACCCATTCCTCCAAGAACAGCAATGCTTCCTTGGGCAGTCAAATTCCCTACCACTCTTTGAGTTTTTGGTACACATCCATGTTTTTTAATCCCTGAATGAATGGTGGAATCACAAAACTTCTTCTGGCCCTCAGAGTGAAGCAGGCCTCTGGATCTCTCCATGCTTTTCTTTTGTAACCTCTTTAGAACCCACAACTTCTGTCATCCTTGATTACATAACACTCTCTAGCATTATCCTAATTATCCTAAATAGTGTTATTCTATCTGTCTGTCTGTCTACCTATCTATCTATCTATCTACCTATCTATCTATCTGTCTGTCTGTCTATGTCTTCTATATATCCTAGTGTATCTCTAGTCTCCTGGAATTAAAAACTCCCAAATTAATTTATTATTAATTCATAATAAATTATGAATTTCCATATACCCATCTTTGTTCCCCTGGCTGAAACTCCTAAAAAGCTCACTTTCAAATGGCAAGCAAGGTGTCAAGATATTTTGTTCAAAGTGTGTCTGCTGGCATTAATGCTCCTACAAATACTCTACCAGCTGGCTGTTGGTGAGTGAGCCAGCTCCTCTGCTGAGCAGAAGCATGACCTCTAGGCATTAAAGGCTACAGCAGCATGAAAGTCTTGCTCTTCATCATGATGAAAGAGGGTACTGGTTTAGCCCCCAGTGTGCTGGGAAAAGGGACTACCATTGACCTACAATATCAAGCTGGGAGGTACACAACTACCCACTTATTAAGTTCCAACACATTAATTCATACTTCAGCATTTAATGAATTACATGTACTGCCATACCCGGCGATGGACTAATTACCTTTAACTTGTCACTGCCAGCATCAGTTCAAAGATTTATATAACATGTCATATAAAGTGTCCTTCGGGCTATCTACTCTGACAGTTTTTTATCTCACACTACTCCTTTTTAATCCCTCCCCCACTAATTACTACAGTGACTCATTCCTCTCATGGGCAGGACTTGGACACAGAAATGTAGAGCCTAACTCTCAAATCTGACATAGCAGGTACTCAGTCCTGCTCCTGGTTTTGGTTAGGATGTATTCTAGGTAAGAACTGAAATATAAGGGCATTTTGCACATTTCTGTGTTTTGAAAAGAAAAAAGGGCCATCCCTAGTATAAATATGAAAGGACCATAATTACCAACAACTCAGATGCTTTCTCTAAAAGTAAAAACAGTAGGAGCCCAGAAGTGTTTCATCGGGCAATAAAAAGAGATCTTGTATAAGGGTGAACAAAGTCCAAAATGAGCTACGCAGGTAAGTCCTGAGGTACAAATCAACCTCGCTGCCATGGTGAGGGAGGTAGAGTTGAGTGGAATCCAGCTGGGAGAGGCAATCCTAGCAATGGTCCAACATCTTGCTGCCACTCAGCTGAGATGAGCCGGCTACCTTGAAGGTGCTCCTCTTGGAGGTTACAAGATACTGACCCTTCTGTAAAATATGCAGGAGTGAAAGGCTGGGCTTTAAAACAGTGGTTTTGCACTACATTTAGAGAAATGCAGACACCCTCTTTAACACCATCTTTATGACTAGAATGAGAAGCATAAAAGGAAATTCATAGTAGAGAAGGGGATAGCACATTTGCTGGCATTGCTGGGTGATAGGAAGATATATGCTTTAAAAAAAATAGGAAGAGGCCTGTTTCAAAATATTTCAAATGTTTCATTTTTCTGGTAATAACTGATTAGAAAACATCAAGATACATATTTTTGAAGGTTTTGATTGAATAACAGCACCAGATATAGCAGATTGCTTTTATTCCAGTATAGATTGAAGAAACATGGATGACAGTAAAGAAGACAAAAAAAACCCTGTAGCTAATGAGGCTCAAAGTACCAAAGAGTTCAGAGAGCAGCAGCAATAAAGATGGAAGTTTGCATGAAGGAAAACCTGGCAGACAATAACCTCAGTGTCAGAGCTGGGGGATAATAACCAAATAAAAAAAGTATCACAAGCCAAAGCAAGAGCCCAGCAAGGACGGTGGACATAGCATCAGCACTATAACTGAAGAGGAAATTACTTTCTATTTATTTCCTGCTGCCCAAACACAGGAACACGTCATGGGGCAGGCATCGGGAATTAAAAAAACATATATATTTGTAAACATACATTTAGAGAAGAGTCATTTTGAGAAGGGTCTTCCCCTTTTGTTATTGTCCTACTGTTGGGATGTTTACTTTTATTTGTTGAATCAAAGATCATGTTAAATTTTCATCCAGAAGTTTTTGTCAATAGAAATGGGTGCAATTTTTTCTGAGTTTGCACTGAAATAGACTTCTTTTCCTCTCCCTGTCTAAAATACACTTGCATAAAACCTTATCACAACGCTGATCTAAACATTTTCCTGAAGGACTTTCTCTTAAAAACACATGGAATAAATAAGGTGGACTACAAAGAAGCTGTTAATGATTGCTTTTAACAAGCCATTGAAAAAATCACAAACCTTACATAAGAGTTACTTTTTTCTGAGTATGAAGAATGAAACGGAAATCTCAAGGTGATACCTTTAGTTACACTGAAACTTACATTTCTGACAGAAGTACCACCATATATAAAACTAAATGGCAAAGTGAAACACAACAAATGTATCAATGAGATGAACAAATAGCATCTGTCATTAGCGTTTAAGTGTAGGAGGCAGGATAGCAAACAAACATGCTGAAGTAGAAACGCCAGCTGAGTTTTAGGAATAATGTACCCTATAGAATCATAGATTTGTGAAGGTTGTAAAAGATCTTTAAGATCATCAAGTACAACCATTAACCAGATCCAGTACCCTCATATAAAAAAGAACTAATTCAAAGCGCACCTCAAGATCTCAATTACTTTCTTTCATTTTTTGATCACTGAAAATTACTTTTGGCTCTTATGCTACAATTCTAGAGAACTGTAAATACCTGAAGCTGCACTTTGTATTTTGATGACTATGGAGGTCAACCGGACTTTTAGGCTGCATTTGTTTATGTGTATCCTTATATCATAGCACCTAGATCTTATGTGTTAATAGAGGATTTTTTATATATACCGTATTAGATAGATAATATTAGAATATTTTTTAAATGCTCTCAATATTTTTTATACAGCTGCTGATTTTATGCTTTCTTTTTGAAATTATATGAATACTAGTACACAAAATGAGAACAAATCTGCACTGTCTGAAATATACACAATAGCCACCAGATGGCAATAAACCCCAGCTAATGAGCAAAACTGTGGCTTCATGCAATGTTCAAAATCACTTAATTGTTGCCTTCCTTTCTTACAGCCAGTGGACATGCAAAAACAAAAATTCACTCACATAATTAAAGGGCTATTCAAAATTCATAAATACCTGAAATGAAAACTGGCAGTCTCAGCAATATTGCCAGATTGCCTCAATATGAATGAGCTTAGTGAAACAGTAGTTTAATATAGCACACCATAGATGAATACGGCCTGGAAATTATAAGTATAAGCATAGCTCCCATGAATTGCCATAAAAGCTTTTCACAGTGCCATCAGTTTTCACCATATCCTCATTCATTTTCTTCTTCTTTCGTTCTCCTCTAAATATTTGCTGAAATGTAATTAAATTAATAACACCAATCACCGTGACCTGAGACCAATTGACAACTTCTTTTTCCACTATTTTGTAATTTCAGATGCTACCAGTATAAGTGCTTGCATTGTGTCCTACAGGAATACTATTATCTGTTTTAACTGCTCTCCTTTAATAACAAGAATGTCATTATTTTAATATATAGTCAAACAATGTATGAACATTTTTTTTTCTCTTTAAAGATGGTTGCTTTTTGTCCCTATTACTTGTGATAATATCAAACATATTTCAGATTGGTTATTTAATGGTTTTACTCAGGTACATAATGTAGAACCTATTCTTCGTGGATATATTGTCATGTACACAAGAAATTTCCTTCAGATTAAAATCAGGGAAAAAATCCATCTACAAAAAAACCTCTAGGCTGGTAGATAAAAAAACTCTAGAATTTTCTCAGACTCACTCAATTAAGCCACAATTGCTAACTATGCTTTATTTTCATACAGAACTACACACAATCACATATAAACCCAAAAGTTCTATACATGAACAAACAAAGCAGTTGTGGTGAATGGCAATAAATAGCTCTGTAGTTGGGACGTGACGTACATGAATTTTGCCAAAGACCTTGCCCTAGGACTTCTTGTTCTCCGGCAACTTTTCAAAAAAAATTTCTTAAGCATTTTATCACTCAGGGTTAGTTTCATAACAATTAGTTGATGGCTGGGAAGGGCATTATGCTGAAACTGTGTATTACATTAATCAAGTTTGTCCACTTTTCTCATTTTTCATTATTTTGGACTACTTCTGCTTAGCTAATGCTTCATGTACTCATGTAACTGTAGAATGTTAACGGTGTTTACACCTTTTCCAATTAAAAAAAAAAGTAAAAAGAATGGAAATACAGAAAAAATGCTAAAAGCATCCTGTCAACTCTAACAGGTTTCCAACTCTTCCTGAGGATCACTTCTGAGGTCACAGCATCAATTAATTTTAAAAACTACTTTACTGAAGCTACCTGAGGCTCACTGACAAACCCTGGCAAGGAGCTTAGGCTTGAAGATCTGAGAGTTGCTTGGCCCTAATAAATGAAAACATATGTCAGCAACATTCATCATGTTTTCCATAATTTAGCTGCTTAATATAACCCTTAATAAGGCCCATATTATTCCCTTAATCTATCCCTCCCTAATGTTAGTTACTGCTCTGCTGCCTTCTTTGTGTGCCTCTTTCCCAAGAGATATTAACAGCAGTTTCAAAGATAAAAACTAATGACAACTCCATATGTTATACAGTAGCAAGATCCTCCTTTGACTGATTTATTTAAGCAGAGAAGTTGCAACAATTTCTAAGTTGTTGTTGAAGGATAAATCAACACCCTCTATCAGTGAAGCATTACATCTTTTGGGACTCCTTCTGTGCACCAGCCATAATCAATCCAAGAAATATGCCTGCGTGTCTCTTTGCCAGAGTGCAAGGAATTTCTCTTGGCTAGCAAGTAACATGGGTCATTAAAACGCATCTCTTTTCCTCTTTTAAATTGCTGTTTTTAACCCTTACCCATGCTGGGTGAAAAGGCAGTAGGTAGCACACCTGTTATTCAGATTTAGCCATGCAGGTGACAGAAACTTAGCATAACACTAAGGTGCACGTGATGGTCTTCTCAAGTAGTTTCAAATGAGAGGTGTGTTAAGTTTCTGTCTTCAGTGTATTTGTAATTTTAAATATCTCCAGCAGTGCAATGAAACAGCAACTAACAGTATCAGCAGAGCACAATCTTCAAACCTGCTCTGCTACATTATATTTCTCAATACAATTCTGCCGTGCTGCTGAAAAAGACTCTTGCAATCTTCACAGTGTGCAAGATTAACTCATGGGAGATACTTAAATCCATGTGTTAATAATTTGCCTGTCAAATGAGTTAATTAATTTATACAGAAACTTCAGGGGAAAAAAGCAGACTTAAGCTGCATAATATACATTGATCTGAACATATGAATGCCATTATAAGTTTTGTCACCTAGTATTTCACTTCTTTGTAATCTCCATGTTCTGTATTCTACACTGTTGGTGACTTCAGTGAGTCATTCACGACTATATCTGGAAAGTTTAATCTCTTGGAATAAGAGAAAAGCATGAACCTCCTATTCCTTAGTAAACATGTCACCATCACAGTCAAAAGTGGAAGTGAAGGAGAATGCTACTAATTTCAGTGTATAAGTTCATCCACATCAGTGTTGCACGGATCATCTTGTGTCTTCATAACAGTGTCTCTGTACCAGTCATTAGCCTCACCCCATCCTCCCTTCACCATGCATAATATGCCTTGTTATAAATCTGGTCAGCCAAGGAGATATGGATGTGCACAAAGATTCTCTGGTGAAGGTCAGGGGAGGAGGAGGAGGACAAATGTGTTTATTCTAACTCCTTTATCAATTATAAACTCACCAAACCCCACCTAAAATATGTGATTATTCTGACTTTGGGGCAAGAGAGTCGGGGGAAAACACTTCTGTTTGCTCGTGATTGGGTCAAGGGACTGTGTACCTCCTCTCCTGAAAGGATGCCTTTAGATGAGCTTTGAGATTCCAACTGCATTAAAACATACGAAGGAATATTCATTTATATACATATATACTGTGATTAGATCTCTGTTACTGTACTTTCTGTACAGAAAAATACCATTTTACCAATTTGGCGGTCTGCTTCCTGGAAAAGCAGACAGAAACTCCAACTACGTGTTTCTCTTAAATGGCTAGCTCCATAATTGAATCCAGGCACCCCTGCTAGGTCCAAACACAGCATGTATGGAGAAGTAAGCATCTGTGAATTAGACTCCTAAGTAATGTTACTCTGCATCCCCAGCTATCTGTGGTAGCCCACAAACCATCCTGAGGACAGAGAGCAGTCTTTTCTTGCTGCTGCATAACTGCTGAGTTGATGTGGCAGGGAAATGAATCTTCTTGCTTTGGATCCACAGCCTAGAAATCGGAAAATTTTAGATGGGTTAAAAAAAAGGCATTTTCTGGCATGTCAGGTTTCATGAAAAGGTGAGTTGCACACACATTTTACCACACAAATGGAATAGTACAAATATTGTTGCAGAAATTATATTTGTTACAATTTTACTTATCTGCCTAGACTCCCTCCTTTTGTTACATGATCCTTATATGAAAAGAATCCCACACATATGCAAAAAATACCCCAAAAACCCAAACAAAAAAGCAACCCTGTAAAACCCCTGAAAGCACTATAAAGGTTGGTCTCTTGTTTTTTAAAAACAGAACACCTGAGAGGAACCCAGAAGTAATTCTGTCAACTACAATAGCCTACAGACATATGATCTTTCAGAGACAACATGCAGAAGTCGCTTCTGGGGACCATACTGTGCATCACTGCACAGTGATGCCTGAACTCCATGAATACCCAGCACACTGCCAGGAGCTGCCTCCTGTGTGGAAAGCACTGATGAAGTGCTGTCATCTGCCAGACATTTGCTATGAATGCAGCAGAGGAGTAGCCTTGCCTTGCAAACTGTCCCTAACAAATCTGACACGTGTGCCCATGGACATACACGTCATACGAACAGAAGGCCATCATGGCATAATTGTGTTATGTTTCCAGGTTGTGTCCCATAGGGTTGGTTGGTAGCCAACAAATGCCCAGTGTCTGAATTCTAATTAGCTGGAATAAGGAAAAAGAGGGACTTTTGACGATAGGCTTCAAACTGACAGATTGGATTGGGTATTAAGAAGAAATTTTTCCCTGTGAGTGTGATGAGGCTGTGACACCAAAAATTCTTAAAATAGGCAGTAGACCACCTTGCACTGTCCTTTTGTGTTTGAGCACCTTCACACCTGCTGTCACACCTCCTGACATTTTGGTTTTGGTCTGGGCATGAAGGCTGACTTGAAGTAGTGAGTAGCCTGCCTATCTCTGCATGCCACGTAAACCACCCCCCGCACAGCTGCTGAGCAAAGAAAGAGCCCGGGTCCTCAGGTTTTAACAGCATACACCAGCAAAAATGAGACAGGCATTGCTTCCACTTTGTTCAAAGGGGACAGGAATAAAGCAAGAAGCATGGCTACACCATCAGTATAACCATCACTCTTGTTGCTGAAATGCTTATCTCACTAATAAAGGCAGGTTAGATGTGCTTATTAGTTTATCTCAGAAAGATGAAGTAAAAGAGCTGGCCTGAAACAGAACTGATCTTGCTTCATAGTCACTTTATTTATAAAAATACTGCTGTAATAAAGGTTGGAAACTATGCTAAGGAAGAGCTGGTGTATTGAATGCTGGTCTGTTCTTTTTCCAGACTACAAATTAGTCTAATACAAGATCTCAGGTCTCCAACAGTCCTTGCTCACCAAAAAGAATAACACCTTATTTCTGGATATAAGATCACAGTATATATCTTACCATTTTGATACATAGAGCTGGCGGGTGTCCTTTGATAAACCAAAAGGAAGTATAATGAAAAAAATTCTTAAGTTTTCTTAGAAAACTCCATTTGAAATATTTTAAACATCTTTCTAGTGTTTTTGCTGGATCACGGAATCACAGAATAGTGTGAGTTGGAAGGAACCCAGAAGGATAATTGACTCTAACTCTTAAGTTAATGCCCCACACAAATTGAACTCACTACCTTGGCATTATTAGCACTATGCTCTGACCGGCTGAGTTAATGTCATGGCATGTTAGAAAGATCCTGTGACAAAAATACAAATTTTGCATAAAAAAGAGACTTTGTATAGCCACATATAATACAGGATTTCTCTGCAAACTGTAGTAAGAAGAGGAGATAAACATGGAAAGAGGGGATGTAAAAGCAAAACTAACGAGAGCATGGTCCTTAGTATCACTGCGACCCAAACACAAAGCCAAGTCCTTCTTCCTCTGGCAGTATATGGTCAAATCTGATCAGAAAAGCTGTGCAACATTATTTGCTCCTAGGCTCCCAGTACAGTTCATGGCCTACTTTATTTTGTAGCTTAGTGACTCCTAGGTCATTTTGATTTCATAATCCTGCATTTTCTTATAATCTTTAAAAAGGCAGTGACCACCCCACATTTTTACACATGACCATGTGCCTGAGTCAGGTATGGACCTAAATGCCACCTGGCTCCAAGACGGGCCTGCCATTGGCCAAGGCCAAGCCTAAGCCTATCAGTGATGATGTTGCTGCCTCTGAGATAACGTATTTAAGAAGGAGGAAAAAAGTGCAATAGCAACTGCAGCCAGGGAAAGGAATGAGAATCTGTGACAGGAACAGCTCTGCAGAAACCAAGGTTAGTGAAGAAGGAGTAGGAAGAGGTGGCCCAGACACTGGTGCAGAGATTTCCCTCTCCTGTGATGAAGAACATGGTCAGGCAGGCTGTCCCCCCACAGTCCATGGAGGTACACAGAAGAGCAGGGAGGTGACCAAAGGAGGCTGTGACCATGTGGGAAACCTGCACTGGAGCAGGCTCCAAGCAGGACCACTGGCGCTGTGGAGAAAGGAGCCCATGCTGGAGCGGATTTGCTGGTAGGACTTGTGACGCTACAGGGGACCTGCACTGGAGCAGCCTGTTCCCGAAGGACTGCAACCCATGGAAAGGGACCCACACTGGAGCAGTCTGTTCCTGAAAGACTGACCCAGTGGAAAGGACCCACACTGGAGCAGTTCATGAACAACCGTAGCTCGTGAGAAAGACTGACACTGGAGAAGTTTATGGAGGACTGTCTCCCATGAGAAAGACCCTTCCAGTGCATGGGAAGAGTGCTAGCAGTCCTCACTCTGAGGAAGGAGAGGCAGAGATGTTTCCTCAAGTCAACTCTGTTTCGCCTGTGAGAGTAATTGGGGTGTGATCCCTCCTTGTCCTTATGTTGACATGTGAGCCTTTTGTTATATTTTGTCTCCCCTGTCCAGCTGAGGAGTGATAAAGTGTCTTTGGTGGGCACCTGCCATCTGCCCAGGGTCACTACTGCTGAACACTGAATGGCTTTGAATCAACTCAGACTGGCTTAGGCACACTCATCTTAGTCACAGTGCCAGCCCTTTCGGCACGAGATGGAGTTGGCAGGAGCCTACAGACGAAGAAGGGGGAAAAGCCTTAAGGGAGCAGGTAGTAACAACAGGGGCAACCAAACAGTGCAGATCATGACCACATATCTTCTAAACTGTTTTTATCGCTGTTACCTGTTTGACTGTCCATCATCATCATCTCTGAAGCACATGCTTAGATATTACTGAGTGCAACTGTAAACTTGTCCTTTGGTCATGTTGCCCAGGAGAGATTGCTTCAAGTATGTGTTTAACTGTTTGTTTTCTCAGTTTAACAGCACCAGCAGTTATTTTTCAAATCAAACATTCAGTTTAACATGATTAATAGTTATGTGAAGTTCTGATTTTAACAGTAAATACATCTCAGAACTCAACATACTCTAAAATACTTTAAAGTAAAAAAAAAAAAACCTGAACTACTAAACATTTTGAACAAAAAGTTTGAGTTTTGAGACTGAATACTTTCTTTACAAGTGGGCATCTTCTGAAAACAGAATCATCAGAAATACAGCACATTCTTGCTCAATAATAAATCCTATGATCCAAGGATACAGATATTACCAGGAAAAGCTGCTCCCAGATCCTGAATCTTTCAAAATCAGAAATCAGTTTCACAAACTCCAAGTTTCTTTCCATCGCTGATGATTTCTCCATTATAAAATCAAGACCAAAGGAAGCCTTTTTAGCAAAATCTTCTCTTCTGTCTACCACAGCTCTGGCAGCTGAACAGCTTATCCAGTGGAGACAGTACCAAAAGGAAGGTCTGTAGACATCCGTCAGAATCCAGGAGTTTTGGAAACAGCTTTTCAGTACATAGATCCACAGTATCAGAAAACAACATTTTTATCTCACCATTCTACACTTTAATGTGACAATATTTCACAAATGTAGCCTCACAACAGGTATGAGGAGGGGAAATCTTATTTCTCGTATTTTTATGAATGGATTTGGGATCAGACACAACACGGATGAATAGAAATGAGTCCATTATGAGAACACTTCACATTTTCCATTCATTCACCGCATGAAATACAGTAAACACATCCTCAAGCATGTGTTTACTTTTCAGGATTCTCCCTTTTATATGGACACATTAACCTCCAGAAAATACATAGCTTCTGCTCTGACACTCTCTCTAGTCCATTCTCTGCTGCATAATGAAACATGGAGGGTAAACACTGTCTCCAAACCAGGCCTAGTCTCAAACCAGGATGGTCTATAAGAAGATGGAGCAAACCCTGGATCTTCCTACTAACAGTAGTTTATTAGTGAGTCAGAACATTCCAAGCTTTTCTGGCTTTGCTTTCAGAGAAAGTAACGACTTTTGTCAAGATCATTGTGCATCACCCCCATCCTTGCAGATTTATCAAGTGCACAGTGAGAAGACTGATTAGATACTAAGATGCTAAAGGGACCTAACCTCTGAATTTTGAATGGTCTTCAGCATGAATGTACCATTAGGTCACATGGAGGTTGGGAGAGTTCTAGGCATGTACAAAGGTGCAAATCTAGGCACACAACAAACTAAAAGTGTTTATTTTTTAAAAACAATTAAAAAGTAATTTAAAAAGGAGAAATAATTTTAAAACTTCCAATAAAAGAAAAAAAGAAAAGGAAAAAAGAAAATACAAGACAAACTTGCCAGTTTCAAGAAAGGGTTTGTAAAGTGAGGTATAATCTTTGTACCTTTATAGAGGCTGGAATACTGCCATCTGCCTTGGAGCAACTGACTCTAGTAACAGACAGAGCATCACCTTCATGGGTTTTGCCAGTTAAAAGAAAAAAAATGAAAGAAATTCAGACTTAATTTTTTTTTTAACTTTATTTGGATTTTTATGTGGATCATGCACAAGGCCTGTAAAATGTTAGTGAAGGCTCCTGAAGCTTTATGTGTGTAGTCCTCACTGCCTATTGTTGATCTAAGATGGTAAGACCTGATCATCTTTGCAACCAATTTTTTAAATCCTGTGTCAGGATCTATAAAAATTTTAATATTAACTAGAAGATGGTTCATTTGACAAATGCAAAAACTTAACTGCTGAAAAATAACTAATATTTCGTTAACTAAACATCTGAAAATAACTGCTGAATACTTTTGGCTAAACTTCATAGTATGTTCTTTATTTAAATAAAAGCAAAATTAAGTTTTTTAAAATTCTGTATTTTAAAAGTTTTTGATTCTAACAAAAAGGCTTCACAGAAAAATGTCAGTTACAGAAATACGGAGGCCAGACACTGGTGAAAGGCAGCGTTGGCACTTCACCACGTGTGCCACAAGGTGGCATGCAGCGTGTAACTTACGAGTACAAAAGTAAAATGAATACACTACTAGAAGTATTAGAAAGAGCAGCAGAGGCTGAATGTGTGTATGTGACTTTTGGCAGGATGTGGGAAATGCATACCATACACATACATAGATACTTGTGCAGAACTGTCAATCTAAAGTTTATTATGCATAACACAGGCTTAACTAAATCATGTCAGCCTGTTCAAAGGTCCCCATTTAAATCACATATAGCCATATTCAAAGTGTCGTGATCTAGGAGATGGCTGGTCTCTAGGTAGAAGGGAGGTAAGACAGAGGTATGAAGTGTGCAGGTTATATACAGGGGATGATTTGCAGCAGCTTAGCAAAGTACTTTATTCTTCTTCAACAAGTCTGGAATGGGCAAATGCAACCAGTATACAAAGCACTTCACATGTACCCCAATTATGTAGGATGATCCTCTTCCTTGTCTATCTAGATACAAAAAAATATTAAAAATCCAGATGAATATCCACTGGGATAACAGATTTGGGTCTTCATCTTCCTGCAAAATGCGACTGCTCTTTATCATGTCTGCAGATTTGTCCTTCGTCAGGTGGAGAGTAAGAACCAGCCCAGAACTAGCAGGACAGGAGATATGACCCAAGCTCTGTGGATGAAAGCTGCATCCCACCTGGCTGCCAGCTTTCACAAGTCCTACAGCAACTGGAGACCATGAAATTGTGGTTTCTATGACTCATGGAGGACACATTTATCTGCATCTGAAGGCATGAGAGCAATAGGAAAAGCACTGTCAGGAGAGGAATTAAATCACCTCTGCTTATCTTGCAAGTACTCTTTTTATGGTTGGACTTGAGGATCTTAAAGGTCTTTTCCAGCCTCAATGATTCTATGATTCTGTGAGCTAAGGAATGCTTACCACGAGATGGTGCAAAAGCGTAGAAAGTCTTAATTTACCCGGAAGACACTTGAACACCTTTGGCCACAAAAAAAGCACGAGAATATCCACCAGGTGTCAGGCCAAGGACAATGTGATTTTTTTTTACTTGAGAAAAAACAGCACGAATAGGCAAACGCTTTCAAAACTTAACTGTTGGCATGAAATTTTAGCAGTGCACCTGGGTGTAGTCCCCCAAAGCATGGTGGCTTG
Source organism: Rhagologus leucostigma (assembly GCA_013397725.1). Classification (NCBI taxonomy): domain Eukaryota; kingdom Metazoa; phylum Chordata; class Aves; order Passeriformes; genus Rhagologus; species Rhagologus leucostigma. The sequence continues at coordinate 22,446 of VZTD01003610.1, forward strand.
GGTGATGTCACACACCACTATCATACTTCTCACTGAAAACTTTGTGTCAGTGGAGAAGTGTGCAAGAATTAGCTAACGCAGCATTAAGTAACCAAATCCAAAGCATTTACCAGAAAAACAGCACCACCAAAGCAATAATAATGAAAAAAATAATCAACAGTTGGAAAGGTTTCCAGTGATTTGCGGCCATGTGATTTGTATTACTTGGGCAGTCATTGATACTGGAATAGTTAAACTCAGATGAATCAGTACGAATTTTCAAAACTTTCCAGGGAGGATTCTCAGGTAATACAATACGTCCTGCAAGCCAGGACTGGTTTTTATTTCCATCATTTCCTATCAAGCTTTGCTCTCTTCTTTCCCATCTTCACACACGCACACACACAAACCGGAAAAAACCAAACCTAAGCAAACAAACGCAAAACCCCCCAAAAGCAATAAAATCTTAACAACCAACCAAACCCAAACGAAACAAAACCAAAANCGCCGCCCGCGCCGGGGCCGGGGCTCCCCGCCGCCCCCATGAGCCGCCTCTAGGGTCCGCGCCGCCGCACCCCTGCGCCCCAGGGGCTCGGGGTTGGTTGTTTCTGGGTTCTCCCCTTCCCCCCCCCNAAACAATGACCAACACAAGGGAGAACTGGCCAGTTTCAGAACAAGGTCTGCTAAGTCAGGTACAACTTTTATCTCTTTCTAGAGGCTGGAATACTGCCATCCTCCTTGGAGCCGCTGACTCCAGTAACAGAGCATCACCGGGTGCTTTCTGCCGTGCCGAAGGGCAGCGCACCACCCTCACCCTGCCAGCGCTGCGCGCCCCCAACGCGGAGGGGCCGGGGCTGCCGCGGCTGGGTAGGGCGGGGCGGGCGGGGCGGCGCATGCGCNATAACACCATGGTGCTGGGGAAGGTGAAGAGTCTGACGATAAGCTTTGACTGTCTGAATGACAGTAATGTCCCCGTGTACTCTAGCGGGGATACAGTCTCAGGAAGGGTCAGTCTAGAAGTAACTGGGGAAATTAGAGTGAAATCCCTTAAAATCCATGCGAGGGGACACGCTAAGGTGCGTTGGACTGAATCGAGGAATGCTGGATCCAACACTGCCTATACACAGAACTACACCGAAGAAGTGGAATATTTCAACCATAAAGACATCTTGATCGGCCACGAGAGAGGTAAGGGCTGCCCTTAACTGTGCTTTATTTTTTAGGGAAAAAAAAGCACGCATCTTTGTATCACTCCGGCTTAGCCCTTTTTTTTCTAATGGGTGCATCGGAGAACAGACATGTCCAGGGTCGTATATTGGCGACGAAGTTACAGGACATGCATTTGCAAAGTACCTGCAAGCAGGAGGACTCCCTTGAACTACTTGCCTTTCTGCGTGGCCATTTATTAATACGTTTTTTACTAATATTTAACCTTTTTTTTTNGCCGCGCTTGTTTGTCACACGGCTTATAAGGCGGGGCCGGCGGCGGCGCGGCAGCGCCTTTGTGGGGAGACGCCGCGTCGGCACCAGCGCCGCCCGCGCCGGGGCCGGGGCTCCCCGCCGCCCCCATGAGCCNAAGAAGTGGAATATTTCAACCATAAAGACATCTTGATCGGCCACGAGAGAGGTAAGGGCTGCCCTTAACTGTGCTTTATTTTTTAGGGAAAAAAAAGCACGCATCTTTGTATCACTCCGGCTTAGCCCTTTTTTTTCTAATGGGTGCATCGGAGAACAGACATGTCCAGGGTCGTATATTGGCGACGAAGTTACAGGACATGCATTTGCAAAGTACCTGCAAGCAGAAGGACTCCCTTGAACTACTTGCCTTTCTGCGTGGCCATTTATTAATACGTTTTTTACTAATATTTAACCTTTTTTTTCTGTTAATATTTAATAGGATTTGCCGTTCCGTGGGGAAAACAGCTGTAAAATCACAGCCAGATAGGCAGTGGACTTCATTGGCAGAATCCTAGTAACAAATCTTGAAACACAGTGAAGGCATAAAAACCATACTTTCTGACACATGAGGGGTTCTCTTGATGCTATTGGGGTGATAATACAATGAATTTTTCAGGATGGCTCGTTATTGGCAGATAAGAGTCTCCGTGGCTTATTTTGACGTATCACCACCCCACGTGTCATTTTTTTCTCATTTCAGTATTACCCATTTCCTGGTAAAAAGCTTTTATTACCTTGGGCCGCCCCTACAGTCCGCTCGGCAGTGAGGGTCACCCCGATGTAAAGATGTGTCCGAAAAGCCCTTGATGGGGAGCAAAAGGAGGGGGAGGAGAGAGAGGGGGGAAGTGGTGTTGCGTAATGGGAGCGAGCATCCCTCCCAGAACTGGGGAGATGAGGACCTCTTGCTCCCCAGTTCCCACCCCAGCCGCCGTGGTGTCCCCACGAAATGCAGACCCCTTCCCTGGCGGGGTGGAAGCGCCGGGGCCCGGGGGTCTTGTTGTGGGTTTGTTTTGTTTTTTCTTCCCGAACTTCGCAGCCTTTGTTCGAAGCGGTTCAATCCTGTTTGGGACCGGCTTGGAGGAGGGGGGTGCGCCGCCCGCTCCGCGCAGATTGGCCGCACGCGTCAGGTGGTGGCGATGACTTAATTCCCCAGCGCAAGAAAATAATTTTAAAACCGGTTATGTAATTTTTTGTGCTGCTTGCCCCGTTTTTTTTTCAAAATGTGCATCATATACCCTGCAGCGATGCGATATTTGTCTTTCTTTCCGGAAAAAAAAAAGCAATTTTTGTACAACTCCGGGCGGCACGGAGCCCATCACCCACTATTCCCGAGTTCAACGCTGTTGCAGAGCTCGGGGCTTTTTTTTTTTTTTTTTTC